>JANIVJ010000012.1:0-11868 GCA_030555785.1 Yamadazyma kanchanaburiensis | reverse complement strand
CGACCGCCAGTGCGAATCGTGAAGTGCCCAGGTTAGTTTTTTTTTTTTTTTTAAAGAAAAAGAAGGAAAAGGAATTTACTAGGGGGAACGGGAGTTCAGGCGTGTCCCCTTCAAAATAAAAAAACAAAAAAAAAAAAAAAAAAAAAAAAAAAAAACAATTAAGACAGTTGAAAAAATAAAATAAAAAAATAAAATAAAAAAACAAAACTAAAAAAAACTTAAAAAAAATCAAAGGTGGCTCCATATTTCTTACCACTACAATAGAAAATTAATTTTATTGTTAAATTTTGGATAATTGAGTGGTGAAATTTTCAGTGGTTAGTAACAGTTTTACCTGTTATAATTTGCAGGATGAGCATATTGAACATAATACTTCAAAATTTAAGGGCAAGTCGAATATATGATACCAAAATGAAATGTAAAAATATCACTCCAGTCAATTATGTTAATAAT
This sequence comes from Yamadazyma kanchanaburiensis, assembly GCA_030555785.1. Classification (NCBI taxonomy): domain Eukaryota; kingdom Fungi; phylum Ascomycota; class Pichiomycetes; order Serinales; family Debaryomycetaceae; genus Yamadazyma; species Yamadazyma kanchanaburiensis. The sequence continues at coordinate 11,415 of JANIVJ010000012.1, read as the reverse complement.
TCTTTATTTAGCTTAAGTAACTAATACTATAATCGATTTATGGAAATTATGCGCTCGTGCATATGTACAGACTAGTTGCGTAGAAAGAATTGCCCGAGGCGTGTAAATTTGGTAGTACAATCTTGCATGCATAATAATCCTACATATAGCCTTTGTTTAACGTGTTAGTGGTTTGCCCCTGGCGCATAATTTCTATATCTAGTTGTCTATAGGTTGCAATGAAATTTAGTCAATTACAAGCTATTTATGCAAGTATTTTGAACAATCGGTTACTCTTGACTATTGTATTTTTATTCTAGTTTAACTCTGAAGTATTATAATTGGAAATTGGCCTGTTATTCATCTTGAAATGCCTCATGGATTTAAAGACAACTTAAGCTCAAAAGAGAATAAGAAAGTGATTGCAATTCAAAACTTCGATGATCATCACCTCTAAATGGAGAATTCGGCTTTTACAGAAGAGGTCTTTTATCTAAAGGCCGGTTTAATATGCAGAACTTGTTCTGGCCTAAAAGGTGATTAATTTATTTCTGGTTTCCCTATTTTGGTTGTATTTTGTCTCTAATAGGAAGTTCAGTATTTTTTCTACTTGTTCTTTTGGTAATTCAGGGCTATCTTTAAATTTTAGATATCAAAATTATGATCAGAAATGATTTTTGAAAAAACTATTTAAAACCACCAAAAGTTTGTTATATTCTATAAAAAAAATAAAAATGAAATTCTGGAAATTTCTTATTGCTTCTGGTGCTTTAAAAATTGCTTCTGCTTTAGACGTTGATGGTTGTCTGCCTGATACTGAAAACCTTTCTAAGGGTATTGAAGCGGGTATTTACAACGATGTTCCATTGGACTCGGGTAATACTAATGAGGACTTTGAAGGGATCCTTGAAAGTATGGATGGCCGTACCCCTGCTAACACAGCCTACCCCCAAAACATTAATTATAATGGACCAGATGGTGTATCAACAAATCCACAAAATGCACCAGTTTATGGAGTTACTACCAACGTCAGAAGATTAGGTATCAGACTTACAGGTTATTTTTATGCTGAAACTACCGGTACATATAACATTTCTTTGTCAACTGCTAATAACTTTGCAATGTTGACCCTAGGTGATGGTTCTGCTTTGGACTGTTGTAGCTCCAGTCAAAGTCCGTTTGATGATGGAACAGATTGGGCAACTTCAAATCAATTTCACCCCGAAACTAGTACTTATGGTTTTACCTATGAATTGACGGCTGGACATTATTATCCAATCAAAGTCCTTTATTATAACAGTTATACAGGTGGTGCTTCTTTAGGTATTAATGTGAAAAATCCAGATGGTACAACAGTTACAGGCGCTAATATACCTTTTTACTATCTTTCTGGATCTCAAGATTATTGTCCTATTGCTCCCGAAACAAGTACCGAGCCATGGACGGGTACATTCACCACCACTGAAACCTTGACTTACTCTGACTCCACTGTTGTTATTATCGAAACTCCATATACTACTACTACTGAACCATGGACTGGTACTTACACTACTACTTATACTACAACTAATTCTGATGGTACTACCGTTGTTGTTGATACTCCTTATCCTACTACTACTGAACCATGGACTGGTACCTTTACTACTACTTACACTACTACTAATTCTGATGGTACTACCGTTGTTGTTGATACTCCTTATCCTACCACTACTGAACCTTGGACTGGTACTTACACTACTACTTATACTACAACTAATTCTGATGGTACCACTGTTGTTGTTGAGACTCCATATTCCACTAGTACTACTACTGAACCATGGACAGGAACTTATACTACTACTGAAACTTTAACTTACTCTGATTCCACCGTTGTTGTTATTGAAACTCCTTACACCACTGTTACTGAACCATGGACTGGAACTTATACTACTACTTATACTACTACTAATTCTGATGGTACTACCGTTGTTGTTGATACTCCTTATCCTACCACTACTGAACCTTGGACTGGAACATTCACTACTACTTATACTACTACTAATTCTGATGGTACTACCGTTGTTGTTGAAACTCCATCTAGTAGCCCAGATGTTCCAACTACCACTGAACCATGGACAGGAACATACACTACTACTGAAACTTTAACTTACTCTGATTCTACTGTTGTTGTTGTTGAAACCCCTTACACCACCACTACTGAACCTTGGACTGGAACATTCACTTCTACTTATACTACAACTAACTCTGAAGGTACTGTTGTTGTTATTGAAACCCCATCTGGTACTCCAAGTGTTTCAACAACTACTGAACCATGGACTGGAACTTACACTACTACTGAGACTTTAACTTACTCTGATTCTACTGTTGTTGTTGTTGAAACTCCTTACACCACCACTACTGAACCATGGACTGGTACATTTACTTCTACTTACACTACAACCAATTCTGAAGGTACTGTTGTTGTTATTGAAACTCCATCTGGTACCCCAAGTGTTTCAACTACTACTGAGCCATGGACTGGTACTTACACTACTACTTATACTACAACTAATTCTGATGGTACTGTTGTTATTATTGAGCCACCTTATCCTACCACCACTGAACCTTGGACTGGTACATTCACTACTACTTATACTACTACCAATTCTGATGGTACTGTTGTTGTTATTGAAACACCATCTGGTAACCCAGATATTCCAACTACCACTGAACCATGGACTGGAACTTATACTACTACTTATACTACAACCAATTCTGATGGTACTGTTGTTGTTGTTGAAACTCCTTATCCTACTACTACTGAACCATGGACTGGTACGTACATTACTACTTATACTTCAACTAATTCTGATGGTACTATCGTTGTTGTTGAAACTCCAAATGTTGCTTCTACTTTAACTGAACAAAGCACTGAAGTACTTACAATTACATCTTGTTCTGGTGATAAAGGATGTGCTGCTAAAACTCAACCTGGTACTGTTACTATTACTACAACTGTTCCTTGTGAAGGTGAGTCTTATCAAACCACTACTACCGTTGTTGAAGGTACTCAATATGTTGTTATCGGAACACCAGCACCAACAGCAACTTACACAGAAACTCACTCAAAAGATTCTGGTGATATCTTCATCACAACTGTTACTACTCAAAGTGTTTCAATCCCACAAATTTTTGCTTCTCAATCATCTGGAGATTCTGAATACCAAAGTACCGTTTCTTTATCAACTGGTGCTTCTAGTACTTCTGTGAGTGTTTTTGTTGCTGAGGATAACTCCAGTATACTTCAAATGAGCTTTTTATCAATCTTAGCCTCCATTCTTGTTGGTATTTTTTGAGTGCTTATAAATTTTTCAAATATCCCAAATATGCCTTTTTAAATTGTTTCCTTATTTACCTTTCTTTAAATTACTTACTTAGTTTTCTTGTAGTCTAGCTACTTTTATTTTAGTGTTTATTAAATATATATCTTCTTTGTATGTTCCGTCTTATTGAATTTTCCTATCATTTGACTAATTTTAATTTCCCTGGTACAAATTTTATATCACTTCCCCACTACGTAAAGTAAATAGCCCGTAGCATATATAAAGCGAATAACAAGGAAAAATAATATATGTAAAATGTGCTAGTTATAGAATTAATATATTTCATTTCATATCTACTTATTACTCTGTACAGCAAAAGACAAAATTCAGAGCAAAGTATGTAAGCCAATTAATTTGGCCACTGTCAATTGATTATCTAATTATTCCAAATTAACACATAACTTCCAGCAAAAAAATACTGAGTACGGAGAACACATTGGGCTGGCTAATAGATTAATTTGGCTCTCATTTAATTTCAATTATCTATAAAAGGAAATTTTGTATCAACCCAAATAGGCATCCAACTAGTTTCATTCACGGTTCAACCTCCTTCCTTTTTTTGGCCTGTACAATATCTAAAATGAGCCAGCAAGCATTGTATTTTGTACACGAAATATTGATATTTTCTCCATATAAAGAATTATCTGCCGTTTTCTGTGTTACCTTTTGGGTCTCCTATCCCAAAATGGGTGAGCTTCGCTACTAACCTTTGCGTATTTCTCATGCATTAATTTTAGTTGTCGTGCATGGATTTAAATGTTTCCAGATCGTCTATTGTTTGGCTAATAGATTCCAGTTTTTCCGTTTAAATATTTATATGCAGGCACTCATTGTTTTATAATGAAACTGCAGCGAGAGTCACTAATAATGAAACTGCAGCGAGAGTCAAAAATAAGAAATACTGAAAAACGATATAGATAAGGATTGATAATCGAGTATTATAATTCCGTTCTTATCTTAGTGCCGTGCCTTTCTGTTTGCCATTTTGTTGTCTTTTCAACGTATTACGCAAAATAGGAATTCTAGAGGTCTAGATTATCATACTGTGTATATTAATAATAAACATTTATATCGGTTGGGGGAAGAGCAATTGGCCATTTTGGAATTGGGTCATCTGTGATCAAGTCATAGAACATCGAATTGAATCCTTGAAAGAATTTAATTGTAGTTATTTCAGAGCTTTTGGCAAGATTGGAAAGTATCTCTCCTGATACAAAATAAACAAGCGAGTAATCAAACTTAAAGGAATCACACTCTAATTTCTCTAAAAATGTCCTAAAATCTAACTCTGGAAGCGAAACTTTCATTGAAAGCATCAAGCATGAAAGACTTATCACCAGGCTTGAATATCTAAAATATATTTCCGTCAAATATTGATTAAATTCACATAAGTAATTTGTCATATTCTTTAAAAGGTCTAACTGTTTATCAGGTACCGAGAACAATTGGGAAAGAAGAGTCAAGTATATATCTACAAAAGTATCGAAAGTTGGAGATATGATTTTCCACTCTAATACTGTCAAAATGTGTGTTTCCATTTGAAGAAAATGCTGATCGGTATACTGTTCATCTCCCAAAAGTTTAATTATACTCAATTTAAAAGCTTCTTGTCTAGAATCCAAAGATTTAAGACTGATCCATAAACCACATAATCCCAATAACTGATAATTCTCTTGCTTTACAATTCTTAAAGAACTATAACGATCAATTAAATTAACTGCCTGTGGGAAAATTGAGGTTGGTAAATCAAAATGAATTGTAATATCAAATAAAAAATCAATCAAATGTGCTCTTGAAGTAAGAGTTATTTCTGGCTGCTCCATTATACAGGTCAATTTGGGAAATGACTGTATCTCAGACCATAAGCAATGTTCAAGGTTTTCTAAAACGTATTCCTTTAACTCTGAATATTTTCTTTCTTCACACATATGAAAAAAATTCTTTAATATCCAAACTTATGAAACGTACAATCATTACTTTTGTGCTGTTGTAAACTACTCCTTTTTCTTTAATACTGCCCCAAACAAAACACGAATTTGAAGTTTTGGTTTCGAGCTCGGCTTCTCTATATAAGTTATTATGCATCACTAATATTCCTAAAATAAGGTCAGGCTTATTGTAAATTAGATTTGAAGTAAGAGTATATGCATATGAGGGTTTGCATATAATTTTTTTTTTTTTTATATCTGACATGCATGTTACCTAATTAGTAATGTATGCAGATCTGTGAACAATAGCCGATGCTTTTGGCTGTTTTCGATTAAAATATTCTTTGAAGCCCCTTTTAGGAGTTATTCAAAAAGAATTATGGAATACGAACATAATAAATTTCAGGTGGTATTGTTTTTTAGAGAAGATAGATCAGACCATATTGATTCTTTTTGGCTATAAACTGTCCAAATATGGTTCAATTATATCGTGTACTTTTTGTACCAGATTTTTTTTTTGCCGAGGCCATTGAAGAATAAAGATGAATTCCCCGAAAGAATCTAGAACTCTGTTAGATTTCAATTGAATAGATAATTGCATGTTCTAAGACTTATAATTACCAAAGTTTATTTTCTGAATAAGTTAATGTTATTTATTGTCCATAATGACACAATTACGAAATGCCATACTGTGCGGCTCTGCATTCTTCTGTAAAGGGCATCAAGCGGAAAAGAATTTTTGAAATTTAACTGGCGAGTTGAAGAATTAGTTAGGAAAGAAGGATCCTCTTTTCAATGAGATCTCTATTCATACTTTAAAGGGGATTCAATTAAGAGGAAGTGGAAGTACCTGTGATAGTTGGAAAGTTGGACAGAAGAAGAAAATTACCAATAAGAAGACTAGGGAAATAAACTCGTCTCTTTTTACATGCATCACAACTGCTTTCATTAAAAAATCAAAACAACGAATTCCTTCATGCACTAATAAAAATTGAATGCAAAATATAAAGTGTCAAGTCTATAAAAATTTAGGTCTTTCCCAATTCATCAAAACATTCCACGGATTAGGAGTATATACATTCATCAATTCATATAAGTCTTTGTCTACCAAGCCTGATATTATTATTAAATATGCAATGATGGTAAATAATGGAACAATGTATGTATAAGCTCTTAAAATTCTTTGTGGCAGCTTGCAGCTAGCCCATTTATGTACTATTGGACAATGTGGGCGATGTTAGACCAAATTTTCAAGGATTTACTGCACGGATGGAGGCTGGAATAAAATCAGAGAATTCATATCAAAAATGTCTCATCTCTGCTGTACCATTATCTTAGTTCTTGATTAGGATGATGACGCTTTAGGCCTCAGAGCCATTAACTTAAGTTGATTAAGGAGGAATTCTGTATCTTAGAGTTATCTACTTCATTCAATATGGTATTTCCTCCTCTCTAAATGACAAATCTTCCTTATATAAATATGATCATTGCACGACTTTATAAAAAACAAGCCTTTGAATTGATTAGAATATGCCCGGTCAGTATCTGGAGAATATAAGCTAATTACATTTGTCCTTGTCCAATTATTGTCATCATGAAACATTCACATCATATGCCCGAAGCTAAGTGTTACAAAGTCGTGTTTTGGTAATTTACCCTGCACACGCCGAATACTACCCCACAAATTGTGTCAAGATAGTGTTTGAATAAGTAATTATGTATCTAGTTTACACAACCCTAAAGATCCCAAATATTTGATCCAATTAAATCCCTGCTTTCCTTGAACATCAAGTGACTCCGAATTTTGCGCCATCTCTACTTAAACACACTTAATTACCCCTGAAAATTGATCCCCCCGCTAAAACTTGCGGTAACTCTAATCCGCTATGTGAAAGTCCTAAAATACTCCAAGCTATCAGCTCAGCTCCTTGTGTAATGAATATACATTTATCATATTACTCAACACTGCGTAGTCTTTTCAAATCTAAAATAACTCTACTTCAAACCTCTGTTCCCCACCATCAAAGAAGATTCACAGATTAATCCGGCCATCTCCAATTCATTTCTCTATTTCTCCACAGGGTCTCCGCTACTCCGCAAATTAATACGACATTAGCCGAATTGCTAGTTAATTTCAATTGGGTTTCACAGTCATTGACCCCACTCGAAAAATATGTCCCACTTTCTTATTTTCTAATCGAAGAACGAAAAGCATTTCCCGCAAACGGTATAAATAGGATTTATTCGGACAAGAACTTTAAAAAATGTCACCACAATCTTTGGGACCCAAGCAATCTTTAGAAAAACCAGAAGTTACACACGATGAAGGTTTAAGTTTTGATGAAGATATTAAAAAGGAAGCTGAAGCTATTGCTGCAACGGATTTTGATGATCCGGAATCTTCTCTTAAAAGATTATTAGTCAAATATCCAGTTGAAGAATGGTCTTTTCAAAGAATAAAACTTTATATTTTATGTATTTGTTTATATTTGTGCTCTACAATGTCTGGTTATGATGGTTCTGTTGCAACTTCTATCATCACTTTACCAACATTTTTAGATTATTTCAAATTGGGTGATGCACCTGCAACCACGGGATTGTTCTTTGCAATTTATCCAATAGCATATATGTGTGCAACTCCTTTTATTCCGTTTTTTTGTGATGGACTAGGGAGAGTTAAGACAATTTTGATTGGTTTGATAATTGTTTTTGTAGGTGCTATCTTAAGTGCTCTTGTAAAATCTCTCAAGTTATTAATTTTTGCAAGGTTTTTATTAAGTTTTGGTGCTTCCATCACTACCGCTGGTGCCCCAATTTTATTAATGGAAACTTTACCTGCAAATAAAAAATCTTTTGGTTTATTTTATAATACTTTTTATTATGTAGGTCAAATTGTTTGTTCCTGGTCAAGTTATGGTACCTCTCTTACTTATGATGATGAAAGACAATTCAAAATTCCATTATGGTTACAATTAGTATGTCCTGGTATCTGTTTCTTATTTATTTGGATGTTCCCAGAGAGTCCAAGATTTTATTATTCAAAGGGAAAAATAGATAAATGTAGAGAGTTCATTGTGAAGTATCATGCTGGAGGTGACCCAAACCATCCTATTGTAATGGCCGAAATGAACCAAATTGCTGCTTCTTTTGAAGAATCTGGTATATTGAAACCAAAAGATTATTTAGATATTAGTATTTTCCTTAAAACTCGTGCAAGAAGAAAGAGAGCTATGCTTGTTGTTATTTGGAGTTGGTTCTGTCAATTCTGTGGTAATCAGGTTACTTCATATTATATGACTACTATGTTCTTAAATTTAGGTATTAAGAATGCAACTACAAGATTATTACTTACTGCAGTTATGTCAATTACCAATTTCTTATGTGCTGGTAGTGGTGCTTTTGTTGTGGAGAAATTTGGTAGAAGACCAATTCTTCTTTTTGCAAATGCTGGTTTCGTTGTTTCTTTCATTTCTTTAGCTGCTTCTACTCAAGCATTTAATTCTGATCCAAATAATAAAGCTGCGGCTGGTGCCGGTATTGCTTTCATTTACATTTTCCAATCTTTATTCTTCTCATTTGCTATGACTCCTTTACAACCCACTTATCCTTCAGAAGTTCTTTCAAATGATATGAGAGGTAGAGGTATGGCTTTATTTAATTTAGTTAGTAACATGGCTTCAACTTTGAATTTATATACTGCTCCATTAGCTATGCAAACAATCACTTACTGGTACTATGTTTTCTATGTTTTCTGGGATACCTTCCAGTTCATCATCATCTATTTTTTCTTCGTTGAAACAAGTAATTTATCTTTAGAAGAAATTGAACATGTATTCAGTACTCCAAATCCGGTTAAAGAAAGTGTTAAATTATCTAAACTTGCTAGAAACGCTAAGAAACTTGAAAAGAAAAAACAAGCAGATCAAGAAGTAAATTAGTATGTAGAAATGAACAATATACGTTTGGATTATATGTGAAACTATATTTTATAGACGGGCAGCTTTTAATGTTGGCTGAATTTGAAGCTAATTGACATTAAAACAAAAGCAATGGGTGCTTTGACCGATAATCTACAATAAATATCTATTTCAGTCAATTACGTAAAGACATTTATCCACATCTACCACTTTATTTTCAACCATTAACAGAAAGGTAACAAGAATTTTTATCTCATCTCATATCTTCCACCGCTTTTGACTTCGTCTACAAAATGTTTCTACCATTCACCTATCAAATCCCCCTGTTTGATTTAGATGTAGTGTATCTATTTAATAGAATTATTAATGTATAGTTTCATTTTTATATAATCTCCCGAATTTTTTTTTCTTTATATGGTCTTCTCATTTTATACGTTTCGAACTCATTTTGTGTATTTTACTCAAGTTTTGATGTCTCAATTCCTGCACCTTATTTTTAACGCGACATGGCTTCATTCACAAGAAGAGACTTTGGAACATATAGAATATATGAGACTGATACTATTATTATTCCAACTTCTGTGCTGTTGAAAGGTGAAGGAAGATACATTGTTAATATTGGCTCATTTCGTGGCAAAAATAGCATTCCTCGAGGTGATACATCTACAAAAGAAGAGAGGAACGACTATTTGAAATATCTAGATGATAACAAAGCCAAATTATTATACACGGAAAGGAGATTCACTCCAATCCCTCCTGAATTGAAGATTGATGAAATTAATAAACTGGAGTATTACGTTTGCTTGGGTCACAACTTCGCTGCCACCAAACGTTCTGGAAGACGTTCATGTCAAGAATGTAAGAATCCAACTGATTTGATGTGGTTATACAAGTTCACATATAATCACAAGCCCCAATTTTTGTACCATTCAATTCCCAAAAGCAGTTCCTTATTCAAAGGGACTACCAATACAATAGAACAAACTGTGTTGGGTAAATCTCCAAAAGGAACCGAGTGTAGAAAAATTGAAGATGGTGTTGTTGTTAATGGTACACCTTTTTCTATAAAGAGAATTAAGTTGCTCTTGAATCATTTAGTAGATCTCTATAACTCCGATGTTAAAGAATTGCTTCAGGAAAGGGGTCAATCTGTTGAAGATGTCTACGGCAGATTTATAAATGGTTGTCCGGATGAAGTTCAAAATGAAACAATCTACTATAGTCCGTATTTTGATAACTCCACTTCTCTAGAAATTGCCTTTAGACATGTTGAAATCTTTAGTAATCTTTATCAAGGGAAGAAAGATGACTATGCGGCTTTATCTACTTTATTGGATAGGTTTAATAGGCTCTCTAGTTATATATTTTTAGCTATATATTTATCTGTTGGTACTCCTTATAGGAAAACTGATTTGTTAACTCTTACCTTTGCTAATCAGTCACACAGCGTGAGAGAAATGTTTTATATTGACTCTGATAAAAAATTAATTCTTAAGATGAAATGCCCAGACTCCAAAGATTCTAATTCTGATATTACTAAATGCGTACCTGCTCCTATTTCTAGCTTGGTTGTGCATTATCTTGTTGTTATTCGTGGTATAGAACTTACGATTCTTGAATGGATGAAGCCTTCAATCAATTTCCCACCTCCTGTACGGATTTACGATGATGAAGAGGATGAAGGGTATGAAGAGTATGAAAAAGAACCTGAAGAAGATTCTTCTTATGACCAACTTATCAATAATTACAGAAAGTTTATATTCATGAGTAGTAGAGGTATCAAATCTAGCAATCCAGTGACTGAACTTTTGAAAAGAATCAGTCGAAAAGTATTGGGCCATGAGTATAATATCAGAGCCACAAAACACGCGTTAACTAGCTTGACTCTTGATCTTCTAACCGAAACAAAAGAGGGAATCTCTTACATTAATACAAGTGCAGGTCACCGTGATAAGGATACCCAAAAAATCTACGATCTAAAAGCCGAAGAACTTCAAATCAGTCTCTCTTTAAGATGGCATTCAAGCTTAGATTTGTATAAAAAGGAAAGAGTAGACATTGGAATCCGAGATATTAAAAGTGCTGTGCAATCAGAAATAAATCTGAAGATGGTTTACAATAATTCTTTACCCACAACTGTTTCTAAAATTCACTTCGGGAAAGACTTTGAATTCAGTGGTAATCAACAAATGGGAATCCTACAAGCTCTCTATGGTACTGATGATATGT
>JANIVJ010000128.1:0-15733 GCA_030555785.1 Yamadazyma kanchanaburiensis | reverse complement strand
GCTTATGTACTCTATTCTAGACCTATGGCTTATGTATAGACCCATGGATTATGTATAGACCTATGGATTATGTACTCTATGTATAGACCTATGGCTTATGTACTCTATTCTAGACCTATGGCTTATGTATAGACCTATGGCTTATGTATAGACCTATGACTTATGTATAGACCTATGGATTATGTATAGACCTATGGATTATGTACTCTATGTATAGACCTATGGCTTATGTACTCTATTCTAGACCTATGGCTTATGTATAGACCCATGGCTTATGTATAGACCTATGGCTTATGTATAGACCTATGTACTCTATGTATAGACCCATGGCTTATGTATAGACCTATGGCTTATGCATAGACCTATGGCTTATGCATAGACCCATGGCTTATGTAATCTATGTATAGACCTATGGCTTGACTCTATTCTAGACCTATGGCTTATTGATCTCTTGCTTATAAAATTGATTCAACATCCCCAATACTCCACTCTTACCCATCTTATCAACCGTCATTTCACTATTATCCAAGAAATCATTAAAATCATCATTCATCAAAGAATTCGAAGGATCAATTGATCTGGCCAATTTCCTTTTTTCTCTTCTCTCTGGTCCTTTCTCTGGCCCTCTCTCTGGCCCTTTCTCTGGCCCCTTCCCTGGCCCTCTCTCTGGCACCTTCTCTGGTTGATAACTCTCTAAAAAGTACCTATAACTCTTTATCATCTTATCATCTTCCTTCAAAAACTTATCTTCTGATAAATCACTATCACTCAAATCTTTCTTTTTAAACCTCTTCTTATTAAGCATATCTTTATCATTTTCTTCAAAATTAAACATTGAAAAATAACATATATATCCAAGACCATCAATATGTATTGAATAATCTCTAAAAAAATCAATAATCATACTTGATAATAAAGAGAATTTAAACCATAAAAGAAATGGCGTTAAAATAATACTTAATACTTCATTAAATATAATCAAGATTCGAAGTTTAAATAATTCACAAAATTGATTTTTAACAAATTGAGTATGTAATTTACCTTTCCAATTTTTTGGTAAGTAATGAGTAAATTGTGAAACATATTTAATTGAAGCTTCAGGATCATAATAATTCGAATCATTAAAAGAAGATTTTGATGAATTATTATCAGAATTTGTTGTAATTGCAAAAATTGTACCAAATATACTTATAAAGAAGAGGACAGATCTGTTCTCCATTAATTCAAAAGACCAAAAACTATGACTTTCATCTTCAAGAATTAATCCACCAATTACTAAAACAGCAGTTATTGACCCACTTATAAAATTAATTAAATACATCAAATTTATTAATAAGAAATTTGAAGGAAATTGATTTATATAATCCATTGAAGGATTATGAGATAATTTAATACGTTTATTAAAGAAATGAGGAAGTTCATTAAATTCTCTTAATTTCCATTCAGCATATGGAGTAAATTGTCTAAGATTTACTATAGATGATGGATTAAGTCTATATTCGTTAAAATATTTAAAAAAATAGAGTAATACAAAATAAGTTACTAAAAATGGTGATAATATAAGAGATATTATAGCAGCCATTTTAAATCTTTTATTTAATTCAATAGATAATTGATTTCTATTAAAATCCTTCAAGATTCTAGAATTAATTTGTCCATTAGAATTGAATATAAAATTAAAAATACATAATTTTAAATTCCATTCTAATGTTTTAGTTAAGAGATTTGAATTACTAAGAGTTATTGGTCCAATTTTAGTTGTTAAATCCAAGATGTTTTTATTAATTAATGCCACAAAATAGTTCTCCTTTCTCATGATTCTATTGGCGATATCTTGAGGATTTAATCTTATTTTTGAATTCAAATCACTAACATTAACAATTTGATTTGATGATGATGTTAGATTATTAAAATTCTTTAAAGACATGATTTTATTAACAATTTTAGTCCAGCTAATTGTCATTAATTCATCATCATTACGGATTTTAATTAATTGATAATAGAAATTCTGAATCTCTTTTAATTTATATTTATAGTTAAAATAGAGTTGAACTCCTCTAAGAAGAATATAAAGAGAAAATCCAAATAAGAGAAATCTTACAAACCATGGGATATCATTAAAATATTCATCTTTTATAATATCACGAAGATAGAGCGAGTCCAGACTTTGGTTCCATTGTTTAAAAAGGGAATAGTTTATACCCCATTTAAGAAATACTGTAAACCAAAGGATAAATGCGAGGACAAGTAGATCAATAGATTTACTCAAGACAATGTTATTGAGTCCTTTGTTCTGGTAATAGTAATAGACATCATTAAGAAACTCATCCATATTTACAATATTAGCCCATAAGTAAAGAGCTCTTTCTTTGGGAGGGATGTTGTATCTTAATTTACGGTTAAAGACTGATTTTCTGGGGAGGGAGAATTTGATAGATTTGTTTGAGAGTGGAGGACCAGGGGGGGAAGGGCCAGGGGAAGAAGGGACAGAAGGGCCAGGGGGAGAAGGGCCAGAGTTGGGGAGCCCCCTTGGGAGCCCACTGCCTGACCCCCAGTTCACAGTCCCATGTCTAGACCCAACTATCACACTATCTTGATCATACTCTTCAGAATCATCACTTCCACTATCACTATCACTATCACTCTCATCTTCAGAATTAAGCAAATTAAGATTATTTAAATGGACACTATTAACATTAGCTTCAAGATCATTTAATGAAGTATCATCATAATAATCATTCGACTCATTATTCAATTGGTTATAGACTGAGTTCAAACCAAATATCCTCGATAGGAAAGTATCATTATCAGTATTATTCATTGATGGGTTGATAAGGTGATAAGAATGCGACAAGTGACGAGAGATAATCGGTTGATGATGTAAGAAAATGACAAACGACGTGCGGCAGAAAATAGAAGGAAAAGGCGAGCCAGGGACAGGGGCTGGGACAGGGACTGGGAGAGGGAGAAGGGACAGATTAAGGACAACCAAAGGAGACGAGAAAAAAACAACTATTCAGGGGATCTATTCCTAATCGTACTGGACCCTAAGGCCAGGATCAACAGGCGATGGCCAAGGTTACCTCATCTACACATACATGCATCACCAAGACGCGGAATTAACAGCATGAAACAACGTACGTGTGCGTAAGAATTTCATTGTAAAACAGATCTAAAATGAAGAAAGGAAGAACAAGATAAGATCTTTATGTAGACAAGATCGGATTAATAAGCCTCTAATAACTCTTCCCCTTTATCTTTTTCTAACGTCTTCCTATCTCATCGATATTTCTTTTTATTGCGCTCTGTCATTTTAAGGTACTCATCGGCAGATCAATATGCAAAACACCCCTAAATACTGTACTTAGCAACCTATTTATAGAGACAAAAGAACCGAGATAAAAGTCAAACCAGGGTAACAGAACAACCACAAAGATACCCAGACACACAACCAAATCACACAAGAAATCCTTTACTTCACAGCCCCAGCCAAGCCGGTTACTTCCAATAGTGGCTATAATCATATACAGCAATAGAATATATAACACAAAAACGCCTTTTTTGCGAAACGTTTCTAAAAAAAAATACTATCGTGTACTTGAACAAAAAGCGAGAATTCTCTCAAGAATCTTTTTTGATATTTTCATCCTTGTTTACAGAGGAAGGACTAAAGAAACTTAAAAACCTTCACTCGTTAATATGTCACATAGGGATTTAACATCAAACCAACAGAGAAGAAACTCTGATGAATACTTAAATGAAAATCCGTTCATAAATCCAATGGAAGAACAAAGTTCAGATTCTTTTGTTTCAAATCATCAATCATCAACTCAACTGGATGAAGATCAATTTCAATATGGTAGACCATTTAATCAAAACCTCAACACTGAACAAAGTAGTTCGAACTCTGCAACAAACTTAAAACATTCAAGTACAAATTATAATGGATATTATCTTAATCATAGTAATAATAATACTACATCAAATTTATTAGCAAATACTTCAAATAATACACCAGATAATTTAAACAATATCAACAATAATTTATTAAACAATAATAGGGATTCAGCCAATATTCAAGTACCAAGTGAATATGATAGATATCCATCAATTAATGGATCAAGAGTAGTTAGTTCAACATCCTTATCATCGAATTTTTTTGGGAATCAAAATGCACCAGTAGCCAACTCTAACTCCAAGTCAGATGCTGGTAGTTCAATCTCCAATAGATCATCAAATCCATTTTTAACATCAACAGATTTTTCACCATTTGGTGGATATCCTGCATCATCATTTCCTTTACATATAGATGAAAAAGAACCAGATGATTATTTACATAATCCAGATCCAATTGCTGATGCTGACTACGATAAAAACAGATTCATTCATGATTTGAAAGCAATGGATAGAAGATCTTTAAGTGGATTAATATCTTTTATAGTATTATTTATAGCAGCCATGGCAATTTTTATTGTTTTACCAGTACTTACATTTTCAGGTGTAACAGAAGGTTATAAACCACAAACTTATGAAATCTTAACTCATTATAAATATCCAATCTTATCAAGTATTAGAACAGATTTAGTTGATCCTGATACTCCAGAAGAATATTTAACTAAAAAATCAAGAACTGGTGATGAATGGAAATTAGTTTTCTCTGATGAATTTAATGCTGAAGGTAGAACTTTTTATGAAGGTGATGATCAATTTTTTTATGCACCTGATTTCCATTATGCTGCCACTCAAGATTTAGAATGGTATGATCCAGATGCTGTTACCACTGCCAATGGTACATTAAAACTTAGGATGGATGCCTATAAGAATCATAACTTGTTCTATAGATCAGGTATGGTTCATTCATGGAATAAAATGTGTTTTACTCAAGGTTTAATTGAAATTAGTGCAAGATTACCAAATTACGGGAATGTATCAGGTTTATGGCCTGGTTTATGGACCATGGGTAATTTAGGTAGACCAGGATATATGGCATCAACAGAAGGAGTATGGCCTTATACTTATGATTCATGTGATGCCGGTATTACAGCAAATCAATCATCTCCTGATGGTATAAGTTATTTACCAGGTCAAAGATTAAATTCTTGTACTTGTAAAGGAGAAGATCATCCAAATCCTGGTACTGGTAGAGGAGCTCCAGAAATCGATTTATTAGAAGGTGAAGTTTCTTCTGATATTAAAGTTGGGGTTGCATCTCAATCAATGCAAATTGCTCCTTTTGATATTTGGTATTATCCAAATTATGATTTTGTTGAAGTTTATAATAATACTGTTACAAGTATGAATAAATATACTGGTGGTCCATTCCAACAAGCTGTTTCTGGGGTTACTACTTTAAATACAACATGGTATGAAAGAGGTGGTGGTGCTCATAGATTCCAAAATTATGCTTATGAATATTTAAATGATGATGATGATGGTTATTGTACTTGGTATGTTGGTACTGAACCAACTTTTACTATTTATTCATATGCTTTAAGTCCAAATGGTAATGTTGGTTGGAGAAGAATTTCAAAAGAACCAATGACAATTATTATGAATTTAGGTATTTCAAATAATTGGGCTTATATTGATTGGCCATCGATTGTATTTCCTTCTGAAATGAGTGTTGATTATGTTAGAGTTTATCAACCTCCTGATGCTATTAATATTGGTTGTGATCCTGAAGATTATCCAACTGCTGATTATATTAATAGTCATTTAGAGGCTTATCATAATATTAATCATACAAGTTGGGAACACGCTGGTTATACTTTCCCAAAGAATACGTTGGTTGATGGTTGTTCTAAATAGGAGAGTGTGTATTTTATGTTAGACATTCATGGGGAGATGTAGTGTTTATTTATTCTATATGATGATGAAGTGTGTGACTATTGCTTAACTTCTGTCCTTCTCTGAGTCCTTCTCTGAGTCCTTCTCTGAGTCCTTCTCCGAGTCCTTCTCCCCCGTCCCTGTCTCCCCTGTCTCTGTCTCCTTCTCCTCCCCCACTAACACCCTCTCCATACCTTTCGTAATCTTTTCTATCTCCTCCTCAACCCCAAACTCAAACCCTCCCTTCCTTAACTCATCCAACTCTTCCCCCCATCCCAAGAGCTCACACAACTTCTCTGCTACCTCATCACAACTCTCTAATATTATCGTATCATTCTTATTCTTTTCTTTAAAATCTCCTACAATTTCCCTATTCACAAGAATTCTAGGAACTCCTTTACCCAACTCAGATGGTAATGATGCAAATGGATATACAGTCAACGATGTCCCTGCCACTATAGCAATCTCAACATCTTCACAATCTTCGTCCCAAGTATCAAAAAATTTAATTGGTAAGGCTTCACCAAAAAATACAATATCTGGTTTAACATACCCTTTACATTTTGAACAAATTGGAATCTTATCATCTTTCATAAATTTCTTAAGGTCTGAAATACTCATCTCTTGTTTACAATCAATACAATGATTGGACCCAAAAGATCCATGAGCTTCAATTATAAATTCATCTCTTATTCCAGCAACTCTTTCTAATGTATCAATATTTTGTGTATATACACGTTTGAGTTGATTCTTTTCTTGTAAGATTCTGATAAGATAATGGAATGATGTAGGTTGGAATTTCCCTGGATACAATTCTTCAGCCAAGGTATAAAAAGCTTTTGGATTTTTTCTGAAATATTCAATATCAAATACTGCTTCCGCATAAGGTAAATTGAGTCTGGCTAAGTTCGAGTAAAGACCTGTTTCTGGACTTCTAAAGTCTGGGATCCCAGCACCGGTACTGACACCAGCACCTTGGAAGAAGGAGACTTTTTTTCCGCTTTTAATGTGGTCTACAAGTGGAGATAATTTGGTTGCAAGAGACATGGTGAGATGAGAAGATGAGAGGAGATAAGATGAGAGGAGATAGGAGAATAGGAGATAGGAGAATAGGAGATAGGAGAATAGGAGAATAGGAGAGATAAGAGAATATGAGAGATAAGGGAATATGAGAGATAAGGGAGTATGAGAGATAAAAGGGATGAGAGGAGATGAGAGACCAGATTCCACAAAACACTATCAGCACTTCGAATTCACTTGTTCATTGTCTACAAAACTATCTTCTCTAGCACAGCTATCTCACTTATACTATCTTCTAGCCCACAACTATACCTCGTTTCACTCGGTATAGTTTAGTTAGCCCTCTAACGAAAACCCTAACTCCTCTGCCTTGAACTCTCTACTCAACTCTACCAATTTCTCATACAACATCTTTGACTCCTTAGTAACAGGTTCAAAATCATTAATCCACCCAGAAACTCCATGTTGTAATACCCCCTTAGCTCTGAATTTCCCAAAGTCTTTATGACCATATGATCCATGTAATGTTAATCTCTCATTGTCAGCAAAATATTGAGCTCTATGTAAAATATTACTATTATAAAATACTAAATCTCCAGGATTTAATTTAACAGATATTTGACCAGAAATAAATTGTTGACGATCCGTTGAAATTGTCTTTTCCCTTTCTTCACTGGTTCTAATTCTTTTATGAGATCCTGGTACAACAATTAAACATTCATCATCTGTTAATGCTAAATTGAATTGTGCACCAGCAAATGGATTAAGTAATAATTCTTTTGATTCTTCTTCTTCTGTAACTTCTGGTCTAATATGATCTCTATGCCAGTCTAATCCGAAATTAGTTAACGGATTAATTAGCATATTGAATAATTCCATTGATAAGTTATCTTGACTGGTTTGTAAGATATCAACTACAATATCTAAAATTTTTTTACTAGAGTAACATTGTTGAAAGATTTTTGATAACTCTCCTAATTTGGGATTTAATAACCCGGTGATACCCCAAATATCTGGGCTGAAATTCTTTGGCCATGGTGGGAATTGTTTACCTCTTGTTCTAACATCTTCCCAATCTCCATTACGAGCGATTTGAACAACTTGTCTAGCAGCATCTTTATAAGTTTCAATTTCTTCTGGGGTTAAGAAGTTTTGGATTACTGTGAATCCTTTATCTTCGATTTCGTCGTGGTGTTTATGTTGGATTTGTGATGGCATAATTAGTTTAATGATAAAGGATTTATGGGTTTATATATCTCAATTATTGCAACAAGAATTTATGTTACAATGCGGAGAGATAAGAATAGAGTTTAATTATGTTACATTCGAATAAGGTTGGGGATAGGAGAGAAGAAGACAGGAGGCATGAGAGAAGAGAGGAGATACCAAGAGGGAAGATCACACAGAGATAAGGAAGCAGAAGAAGGTGGAGTAGAACTAGATGGAGTAGAATCGGGAGAATGGATCAGTACGACCTCACCGACACTAGTCACAAGTCACAAGACTAGATTACACAGAATAAACTTCAGCTCAGATCCCGCCGATCAGAAGTCATATGACCATTGACCATACACAAATTCATTTATTGTAGTGTTCCTATTACTTTCTCCTACCTCTCGTCCTCTCCACATTACATCACCTCAATCTCAAATTTTTCACCGACATGAAAGTATGTAGCAACACCATACACTACCCATTTACCGTACTAACAATTAGCAACGTATCACAGCGTTAGATCTACAGATCTTAACCAACGAGTTACAACCTCTTCTAAGTTATAGATTACAAAACATCTACAATGTGTTACATTCCCCTAAACAATTTGTACTCAAATTTTCAGTACCTGATTCAAAGAAATTAGTCATTGTTGAATTTGGTAATAGAATTCATTTAACAGGTTATGAAAGAAATACTGAACCAACTCCATCAAACTTTGTCACCAAGTTACGTAAACATTTGAAAACAAGAAGATTAAGTGGATTAAAACAAATTGGTAATGATAGAATCTTAGTAATGGAATTCAGTGATGGATTATATTATCTTGTTTTAGAATTCTTCAGTGCAGGTAATATTCTCTTATTAGATGAGTCTAGAAAGATCCTTATGCTTCAAAGAGTTGTAGATTCAAAAGATGATAAATTTGCAGTCAATGAAACATATAATATGTTTGATGAAAATTTATTCAAACAAGATCAAGAACCATATGAGAAAAAGACTTATACCGTGGAACAAGTCAATGAATGGATTGAAAAGGAGAAATCCAGATTAGAAAACCAACCTGTACCAACCAAACTGAAGAAGTCAAAGATTTATTCAATTCATAAACTTCTTTTTGTAAATGCTCTGCACCTTTCATCTGAATTGATTTTAAAGAACTTGAATGATAAAGGAATTAAAACCAACTCTTCATGTTTTGATTTCCATTCTTCTGATCAATTAGTTGATATAGTTGATACTTTGAATGAATGTGAAGATCAATATATTTCTATTACTCAATCACCAGAAGTAACAGGAGTAATTGCATCTAAAAAGAATGTTAATGTAACAGAAGAAACATCTCCAGAACTTCATTATCTTTTCGATGAATTTCATCCTTTCACTCCATTCAAAGACGAATCAATGTATAAACTAGAACATGTTCAAGGGTATAATAATACTTTGGATAAGT
This sequence comes from Yamadazyma kanchanaburiensis, assembly GCA_030555785.1. NCBI lineage: Eukaryota > Fungi > Ascomycota > Pichiomycetes > Serinales > Debaryomycetaceae > Yamadazyma > Yamadazyma kanchanaburiensis. The sequence goes on along the minus strand of JANIVJ010000128.1, from coordinate 6,219 downwards.
TTTTTTCGACATTAGAAAGTCTTAAGAATGATATTAGAATAGAAAATCAAAAACAAATTGCTATGAGAAGATTAGATAAAGCAAAGAATGAAAGAGCTAAACAAATTGAAAGTTTAGTTAATGAAAAAAATACAAATATAAAGAAAGGTGATTGTATTATTGTTAATGCTGATCTTGTTGCAAGTTGTATTGAGTTTATTAAGTCAATGCTTGATAAACAAATGGATTGGAATGATATTGAGAAATTTATAGAATTACAAAAGACTAGTGGTGATGAGATTGCTAATACGGTTCAATTACCATTGAATTTATTGGATAATAAGATCAGATTGAGTTTGCCTGATCCAGAGGCTGTTGAAGAAGAGGAAGTCGATGAGAAGGTTGATAGTGACAGTGATAGTGATAGTGATAGCGATAGCGACAGTGATAGTGACAGCGATAGTGACTCTGATTCCGACTCCGACTCCGACTCAGATTCCGAATCACCACGTAAACGTAAATCCAAAATCCCTACCATCTCTGTCTCTATCGATATAACTCTCTCCCCATATGCCAACGCTACTACCTATTTTGAAACCAAAAAGAACGCAGAAATTAAACAATCAAAAGTTGAAAAAAATACAGAAATCGCTCTACAAAATGCAGAAAGAAAGATTAATCAAGATCTTGCAAAAGCATTAAAAAATGAATCTGAATCTCTTAGTAAAGTTAGAGAAAAATATTGGTTTGAAAAATTCTATTGGTTCATAAGTAGTGATGGATACCTTTGTATTTCTGGTAAAGATGATCTTCAAAATGATATGATTTATTATAGATATTTTAATGATGATGATTATTTTGTTTCATCAGATATTGAAGGTTCTTTAAAAGTGTTTGTTAAGAATCATTATAAGGGAGAAACCATCCCTCCTTATACGATTTGGCAAGCAGGAATGTATAGTTTATCAGCATCAGCATCATGGAATAATAAATCATCATCATCAGCATGGTACTTACCAGGACCTGAAATTTCAAAGAAAGATATTGATGGAAGTTTATTAGGAGCAGGAAAGTTTAATTTCAAAGGTAAGAAGGAGCATATGCCACCAGTTCAATTAGGGATGGGATTTGGACTTTATTTCATTGGTGATGAAGAGGCCACAAAGACAGCAAGAAATAAAAGAATTGCCCGTCAAGAAGAAATTGGTTTACAGCTTTCTCTTGATAATAAAAAGAAAGATATTGATCAATCAGTTATCAGAGAAAAGATTTTGGAACAAGAGAAGAAGAGAGAAGAGGAACCGGAACAACAAGATGAAGAACAACAACCAGAAGAAGAAACCTCAGAACCTGTTGCTTCACCATCAGATCTTGGACTTGAAAACCTCAAAATCATCAATAAAAGAGGTAAGAAATCTAAATTAAAAAAGATCTCCCAAAAATATGCAGATCAAGATGAAGAAGATCGTCTTCGTAGGATGGAAGCACTTGGAACTTTAAAACAAGTTGAAGAAAATAAAAGACAACAAGAATTGAAAGAACAAGAAAGCAATACCAATAAATATGAAAATCAAGATAAGATTAAAGAACGTAAACAAAAACAAGATGAAAAAGAACTTCGTAAATATTTATTACAAGAGATGAATCAAGAACTGAATGAGATTGAATATCTTTCAATTTTTGATTCCTTAATTTCTAAACCAAATAAATCTGATAATCTTGTTGATTATGTTCCAGTATTTGGTCCATGGTTATCTATTCTGAAATTCAAATATAAAGTTAAGATTCTTCCTGGAAATAATAAAAAAGGGAAATCAATTAATGAAATCTTAGCGTATTTTAATTCTAGAAAAGTTGATAAGACCAAAGAGGATGATGAATTAGATTGGCCACAAGAACATGAGGTACTCAAATCTGCTAAAGCTAATGATCTTATCCCATTATTAACAGTTTCAAAATTGAAGATATCGTTACCAAATGGGGGAAGCGATAAGAAGGGTAAGGGACCAAAAGGTCCAGCTAAACAAGCAAAGGGTAAGAGTGCACCAAAGAAGAAGGGGAAGAAGTAAATAGAATATAGAGTAGATAGGAGTAATAAAATAGGGGAAAAAAATATGGAGATGGGGTAGATTGTTGTCGTGTGACCAGAGCCACAAGCATCACAAGTGTGGGGATGGTTATGGGAGATTCTGGGAGAATAAATGGACAAGCAAGTGGCGGTCGGATTGGCATCAATTTCAATATTTATGGGAACAGAAATGATGTTACATTTTTTAACTGAGACCACTTCGTTGGGTAGATAAGCCTAATTTCCTACATGTTATCACTTCCTTATCGTAACTCCCTCTCAGGATCGTCCACCGTAAATATCGTAAAATTTCTTGTCATACCTGCATCGAACTAGATATGTCATAGATCCGAACCCTACACTTTATTTACTTTAAGCAACTACACACATCTATAAACCCTATTTACTATTTACCCCCGTAATGGCTCATGTCTCGAGACTCGTGGGCGTGGCTTAATAACCTTTCGGGTCTAACCACAATCTAAATAGACTACCAACCATTAATGGAGATTTCCTCGGTGAGATACCAAGAAATTCCTTAACAATAGGCCATTACATTAGAGCCACTCCTCAGGGGAAATGAAAATGGAATCTAAATCATTTACGGAATAAACTGATCCATAAACGGAAACAAGCCCATGGGCAACTATGTTCAATTGTCCTATTCGTGTGATAATCATAACCATGGTAATTATTACCGTAAACGTTTTCGGACAGTTCCACATGTCAATTATATACAGGACGCACAAGGTACAGAGGAAAGTATATAAATAGTTAATAAGATCCCCCATTATTACCAAAATGGTTTCAATATCTAAATCATTATTTACTAGTCTTTTAAGTCTACCAGCCAATATCTATAGACAAGTAGCTAGACCTGAATTAGCAGCAACTGATCAATATAATATTGTCAAATATTTATATGGTACAGGACCATTTATTGAGTATTCAGGATATGGAATATCAACAGATTTACCTGATGATGTAGAGTTAGAACAAGTCCAATTGTTAATGAGACATGGTGAGAGATTCCCTGGGTTATCAGCAGGTAAAAATTTTGAAGAATTGGTTGATAGATTACAAAGTTATAATCAAACTATTGTTGGTCCATTATCTTTTTTGAACGATTATACTTATTTTGTTCCAGATGAAGATCTTTATGAATACGAAACTACTCCAGAGAATACTGATTCTCCATATACCGGGTTTGAAACAGGTTTTAAAGCTGGTTCTTTCTTTAGAAGTAAATATGGTTCATTATATAATAAATCCGAACCATTACCTGTTTTCATTGGTGCAAGTGCTAGAGTTTATCAAACTGCAGATTTTTTCACCAGAGGATTCTTAGGTCCTGATTATAACCCTGATAATTATATTTATAATGTTATTAGTGAAAATGCTACTCAAGGGTTCAATACCTTGACTCCAAGATGGGGAGCAACTGCTTTCAATATTAGTGCCTATAAAGAATTTGTTGGTGAATTTCCTACTGAATATTATGACGTCATAGTTGAAAGATTAATTGATGAAAATGATGGGCTTAATTTAACAAAGAAAGATGTACCAAACTTATTTCAACTCTGTGGATATGAATTAAGTGCTAGAGGATCATCACAATTCTGTGATTTATTCACTCAAGATGAATACGTCATGAATAACTATCAAAATGATTTGAATTTCTATTATACCTCAGGACCAGGTCATAATATGACAAAATACGTTGGATGGGTTCAATTAAATGCTTCATTAGCTTTATTAAATGATGATGAAAATCCAAATAAGATCTGGTTAAGTTTCATTCATGATACTGATGTTGAAATCTTCCATAGTGCATTAGGATTATTTGATCCAGAAGAAGATTTACCAAATGATCAACCAAGATTTACTGATGTTTATCATCATATTGATCCAATTCCAATGGGGGCAAGAATTGTCACCGAAAAATTCAAAAAAGATGATGAATCATATGTTAGATTCATTGTTAACAACTCTGTTAAACCAATTAAAGGATGTAGTAATGGACCAGGGTTCTCATGTAAATTATCAGATTTTGAACAATATGTAGAAGATAGATTTGGTGATTTCGATGTTTATGAAGTATGTAAACCAGATCCTGATTATCCACAAAATTTAACCTTCTACTGGGATTGGCAAGGTAATGAAGATTATAATATCACTGCACCTAGAATTGTTGCATAACCGTTTTTCGTATAATATACACTTTTACCCACTCTACATTGTAGTAATTTTTACCGATCAAAGTCTATTGTTTAACATTCCCCGTTATATGTCATCCGAGGTGACACCCGATATAACCATTATCGGAAAACTACTAGTCAATTTCCAGCCTATAGCACGTTTTAGTATTTTTTGCAACCTCGCAGATATATAAGGTTTGAATTATAAGGGAAAAATCCACATGAAATTTTTTTCATTACTTGGAGGATTGTTCCTTCCATTTGAGTCTAATGTTGCAACCCCAGAATTAGCTGCTTCTAATCAATATAATGTACTTAATTATTTAGGTGGGGCAGGTCCATATTTTCAATATCCTGGAGATGGGATCTCACCAGAAATGCCTCCAACGTGTGAGGTAAAACAAGTGTATTTAATTGGTAGACATGGAGAAAGATTTCCAACTCCTGGAAGTGGAAAGAGATACAACGAGACTATCCAATCGTTAAAGAATCAATCCTTAACTGGAAGTTTAGATTTTATTTCAGATTATCAATATTTTGTTAATAATGCTAGTAATTACGGTTTAGAGACTACCCCAGATAATTGCGTAAGTAAATATAGTGGTAGTTTTAGTGCAGAAAGAAATGGATGGAATTTCCGTCAAAAATATGGTCATCTTTATAATGATAGTGAAGTGTTACCTGTTTTCACCACCAATGCACAAAGAGTCCATGATACAAGTTTAAATTTTATGAGAGGATTCTTAGGTGATGAATTTAGTATGGATAAAATAAAACTTAATGTGCTTAGTGAGGACGACACGACCGGGGCTAATTCTGGAACTCCAGTTAAAAGTTGCAAAAAATTTCAAGATCAAAAGGATCAATTAGAAGAATTGGAATATCCTCTTGATGGTTATTTAGACGATATAAGAACAAGATTACAAAAAGAGAATCCAAATCTTAATATTACTAATGATCAAATAGATATGTTATTTGACATTTGTGCTTATGAGATTAATGTTAAAGAATATTCACCATTTTGTGAAATATTTACAAATGATGAATTTGTTAAAAGTGAAATCAAACAAGATTTCATACTTTATCATACTTACGGAATTGGTAATAATTTAACCCAAATTGGAACATCTCCATTAGTTAAAGGAATTAAAAAAATATTTGAACAAGATATTGAAGAGAAGATTTTACTCACATTTACTCATGATCATGATCTTGTAGCATTATATACTGGACTTGGTTTGTTTATTGATAAACCAGATTGGGGAAGTTATGATTTTACAACTCCTTTTAAACAATCCAAAATTGTACCACAATCTACAAGATTAATTATTGAAAAATATGCTTGTGGGGATGAAGAGTATGTTAGAGTGAATTTGAATGAAGCTGTTATTCCATTGAAGTGTAAATATGGACCAGGATATGGATGTAAATTACAAGACTTTATTGACGGGTTAAATTACGTAGACGATATTGATTTCAATAAAGAGTGTGATAATGAAGATGTACCAAATGAGCTTTCATTTTATTGGGATTATAATAGCAAGGAGTATAATGCCACATTAGAGGTATAGAGATAGAGTATATTTATAGAGTAGACTATGTACGCTGGAATAGAGTATAATATACGTACACTGTTGGTAGTCCCGATACGGTTTTAGATATTTCTATATACACTAAGAATTCCAAGGCTCGAAACCCATGATCTGAATGAAACCCATGATCTGAATAGTTTGATGAAGGGTCTTGTTATGTGAAACTAGTTCTTCCCTAAAGAAATCCCTGTTGGGGTCTTTTAGTTATCTGATGTTTGGATAGGTAGGCTGTAGGGGTTATAGAGTTCTGGGGTCGAGGAAAAGAGTGGAAGAGTGGAAGAGTGGAAGAGTGGAAGAGTGGAAGAGTGGAAGAGTGGAAGAGTGGAAGAGTGGAAGAGTGGAAGAGTGGAAGAGTGGAAGAGTGGAAGAGTGGAAGAGTGGA
>JANIVJ010000127.1:0-15752 GCA_030555785.1 Yamadazyma kanchanaburiensis | reverse complement strand
CGGTTATACTTTCAAGGGTTTCAGTTGAAATCTCAAGCTGTTCTTGAGTTAGCTGCAACGCCATGACAAAAAATGTTTGGATTAGGTAAAATTAAGTAAAAGAACTAAACGAAAGTTTTTACAGAGAGGAGGGAGAAGAGAGGAGGGAGAAGAGAGGAGGGAGAAGAGAGGAAAAGAAGAGTGTAGAAGGGGGAGTCTAAAGCAAATTGTACAATAGACGGCACTAGAGAAGTTAGAAGAGTATGGTACTACAGAGCCTTATAGTATTGTAGAGTTGTCTAGCATTGTAGAGTTGTCTAGCATTGTGGAGTTGTCTAGCATTGTAGAGTTGTCTAGCATTGTAGAGTTGTCTAGCATTGTGGAGTTGTCTAGCATTGTGGAGTTGTCTAGCATTGTAGAGTTGTCTAGAGTATTGTAGAGTTGTCTAGAGTATTGTAGAGTTGTCTAGAGTATTGTAGAGTTGTCTAGAGTATTGTAGAGTTGTCTAGTATTTTAGAGTTGTCTAGAGTATTGTAGAGTCTTAGTATTGTGGAGTCTTCGTAGATTCTTCTAGTGCTGTCGAGTTGTCTAGAGTTTTGTAGAGCCTTAGTATTGTAGAGCCTTCTAGTGCTCCAGACCTTAGTATTCAATTGTCCCCTGTACAGTCTACGATATGGACTCTATGTACCTATACCTGGGAAAATAAAAATACTACAGTGCCGGTACCTTTCAGTAGCTACTGTAGATTCGTCCGTAGACCTGTAGATTCCCTCCTAAGCTTTTCTATAGATTATGTTCCTCTTTCTGTGATACACTGAACAGATTTAAGTACCTCCACCTGTTATACTACACATTACCTTCTCCTCTTAACCAACTCTACTTTTGTCTTCACCCACTGTGATCGTCTTTTCTACTATCTATGTCCATTAAAAGTTGGTGTAAATTTTACAATATTTACACCTATGCATGTGGGTAGTAAAAGTTGTTGATTGTTTGGTGGGTACTTTCCAAACAGTAACTGGATATGATGAATATTTGAACATGAGTTTTGGTTGGTTGCTAACATCGAATAGTCATGGAACCGATCTTTATATGTAGTAAAGTGTAGGTTGCCTGGTTTAGTCGTTAGAGAAGGCTAGTCCATCTCTAGTTAGTGTCCAGCGTCTAGTGGCCAGTGTCTAGTGTCCAGTCTCTGGCCAGTCTCTAGTCTCTATTCCCTTTTCCTAATCCTTCAACAAAAGACCTATCCCACACGAACCCTACACTTCACCCGGCAAAACATAACACCCAATTTTACCCAAAGAACTCAAAATGGGCCAGAAACGGGCTAAAAAACCTTGAATAATTTCCCTACATTTACACTCACCAAACCAAAGGTTCAGCTAGAGATTCTACACAACAAAGGCAAACCACACTTGGTTATGACTAAGGCTATGAACAGGCTATGACTAGGCTCTGTATCGGTATTGTTATAAAAGAGGCGGTCAGAAAATATCCTAAAATGGAGAGGTTTAAAAGTGCCTGCTTAAGCCATTGAATTAGCAAACAACCTAAAAAGGCAACCCAACAAGTCAGGAGTAAGCCTTCTGTACCTGGGCCTGGACCTGGGCTTGGTTGGGGCCTTGTTCAAAAGGGAATGTATCGTGTGCACATAATGTCGGACTTATCAAGCCAAGGCTTTAGTTATTTCTTTTGGCCCGATGGCCGACTTGAAATCATTGGCTGCAAATTGTTTAAACTCACGTGAGAGGGTGAAAAAAAGGCGAATTTGATCGGGGAAAAAACAGAAATCAAGAGAAGATAATACTGAATTGTTTGGATTGACTATATAAAAAATATCTCTATTTGATAATTGTAGATGAGTTAGAGAATTTACGAGGTGGTGCGGTAGTACGAATAGGTATGGTATAGGCAGGTTCTCGCGGTACTGCGACTCGTGAAATGAAACTAATTCGATTGTTATCAAAGCCTCACCAGGCTAAGTAGCGGCTCGCGGCTTACGGCGATAACACGGGCGACCCGAATATCTCAGCCTCTCATATAATATGGAGAAGTGGCTGAACTATAGAGGCTGAAGATGTTTATACGGTTAAGTTTGAAATACCCCGAGACAGGTTTAATTACGTAGAATAGTAGATAGCACTAACATTTCATGAACGACATCAACGATGTTAACGACATAGTATCAACGACATCCACGACATTTGCTTTACGGCCGACAAGTCGTCCGATAACTTCCCCAATCTAACGGATAAGTAAACGGATAAAGATTCATATACTTTAATGTCGTAAGGCGGTGATGATGTAATTAAGTTTTATTCTATATAATTAATAGATCAATGTCGTCGGGAAAGGACGGGGTAATTAGTATCGGCCATAAAATAAAATTTTGAATTTCTCTCGGAAAAAATCTTGCATTCCCGGTTAAGCCTCTAATAAAAATGTCACTTGCTCTAAAAACTCTTAACTAACTGAAAAGGAACCAGGCTATCTTCAAGGCTGATGTTTCATGTTATAGCCAATAAGAGACATTGGCTTGTTCGCTAGTAGTTATAGAACGATCTTGTTCAAAACCTTCTCTCGTATTTGTCTAAAAAGCCCATTAAATTCTTGGCAGATCCCGACAAACTTTGATACCTGCGTTAATAAAATGTCGCGTTGATGTCGTGGAAATCATGCTTTACGGTTATATGATATAACCGAGAGGGGAATCAATTAAGAAGAATTGTAGAAGTAGAAGGTCAGGGCTAAGGTGAGGACATTTGATATATTCAATGGAATTATCACGACATTCAACCCCCGCTTAAACCCGTTAATAAATTGAATGGGACGCGACATTCTTCCCAATCGTACTCGTACCTGTACCTGCGGGATTTGCAACTATTGACAGTTACGATCCAAACATTCTAGAATACCCAAGCCCATCCTAAACATATTTAAGTAGACATACCGTGAAGTATTAATGTCGCATACAATAAAGCGGGTATAAATGTCTCATAACTACTAAATAATTTGCTCCTTTATTATACGATCCGACATGTTGGGAAATTATGTCGGGCTAGCCGGGACGCGGGCACATAACAAATTTCATACTAATCGTAGGTTATATAGTTTTTGGTAAGAAAAATGTCGTACATTATATAATCAAACGACATTATTTCTTGAATTTCGGAGATGTATGGGTTTAATGGAGTCATAGATAATTTTATAGAATTAATAGAGTAATGAGTAGTACGGCGATAAAAGGGTGGATTGATTATGTCTAACCTTAGTTAGTTTCACTTACAATGAATCATTAAAAAATATTGATGACTAGTGGCTATACAAGTAAACCTGGCTGAATAAAAACCCTAAAAAAAAAAAAAAAAATTGGCTTTTGCGAATAGAATTTGACACAATCTGTCATTTCGGGAATAAAATTATATAAATACTGAGAATAGCCAAAAAAAAAAGAATAAAGGCCATTTGAAATAGCCAAAGAAAAAAATAGGTATAATAGCCAAATATTCGAAAATAATCAATTAGCCAAAGGTAGCCCAAGATAGCCAAAGATTTTGGTAAAGATAGAAGGATATCAAGAACGCCAAGTGTATGATCTTAGCCAAGTAGAAGCCAAGTGAATACGAAATAGTACAGACATAAGAGAAGCATCCATAACCGGAGCTGGATAAGAGCACCAAAGAAAATAGGTCTAGGAATAATCAGCCAAGAGTTGAATAGCCAAAGCCAAATAGCCATAGCGAAATAGCCAGAACCAAATAGCCAATTAGCCAAATAGCCAATTAGCCAAATTGCCATTACCAGATCAGGAAACGTAATCGACATCCTAATATAGACACCTTCATAGATTACCCAATCAAGAAATCATCCCATGAATATCTACAATAATCAAGAAGTTAAACCAATTTTACCTTCCCTTAATCCGATGCAACCTATTCAACCTGTTCAAGCAGAATACTTACCTATTCCGTATCAAAAACCTTATAACCAACAGGTTATACACCCTTCTAATCATCCTCCTACCCACACACCTACCCCCAACTCTACCCTCCCACCTCTTCAATTCTACTCTAAGAACTATATAGTAGATAATTATCAACCTTATGCCATGCCAAATTACCCTCTTCAAACCCAGCCAAGAGGTGAAGAGTTCCCAGAGTTTCATGATCATGAAAAACCGGTTATAGACTACAGTTCTATAATAAACTATACAAACTCTCCCTCTCTTAAAAGGAAACGTAAATCTACCTCTCATATAGACCCTGATCATACTGGTCTACCAAAGTTACCTTGTAATATCTGTGGTAAGATTTTTAATAAACCATATAATCTTAAATCACATATGAAGAGTCATTCTACGGAAAAACCTTATGATTGTTCAATCTGTGGTAAGAAATTTGCCAGGAGCCATGATAAGAAGAGACACGAGATGTTACATAATGGAGAGAAGAACTTTAAATGTGAAGGGTTTTTAAAAGATGGGTGTACGAAATGGGGATGTGGAAAGAAATTTGCAAGAAGTGATGCTTTAAGTAGACATTTTAGAACAGAAACTGGATGGTTATGTATTAAGCCATTAATGGATGAAGCAAAGAATTTAGAGAGTGGAGATTTGATAAATAATTTATTAAAGAATTAGAGACGAGTCAAGGTTATAGAGACTCGATAGTTATGATTATGAGTAGAATGAATATAGATAAGATAAGAACGAATGTAGAGAGAGAAGAGAGAAGAGAGACGGTTAGAGACTGAAGAGAGAAGAGAGAAGAGAGAAGAGCAGAGAGGGCCATTGGCCATGGGCCATGGGCCATGTGTCTGGACTGTGGTTTCGGCCGAGGAGTTTAGATCAATTCAATACCCAATAGTCTATTACAGCAACAATAGCTGGCCAAGCAAAGATATCCACATAGATTTACCAAAGCCTATAGTTAGAGTCTAACCTATAAGTTAAAAGACATTTAACTGATTTTTTTTCCTGTCAAAATAGAACCTAACGTCATACGGTTACGAATGATGGAGCAAGGCAGCAAAGGATTTCCTTATCAATTCCCTTAAGACGTGTTTGCGTCTTTAACCCCCCCCCAAATAAAATTCCATAATCATATAAAGTTTAATTTGACACAATAACCTTTATTTCGGATTCAAGAGGTTTGATAATAAAGTTTAAATTGTAAATCGACCTTTTTACTCTTAAACCTACTAAGTTTATGGCCGAAATTGCCGATAAGCTTATCAACCGTTTAAAGGGTTCTCGGGTTCAAAATTTATAAGGTTACCGAAGAATATGTAGGGTTGGGGAAGGGAATCGGAGGATGAAGAGGGGATGGGAGGGTAAGTGAAGATAGGGAAGGGATACATGAGGGGATATAAGGAATGTATGAGGAGAAGGGAAGAGACATAACGAAGAGACTAATAAGAGACTAATAAGAGACAAGAAGAGACTAAGAAGAGACTAAGAAGAGACTAAGAAGGGACTAGGAAGAAACTAGGAACGGGTAGAGAAGAGGTACTAATAGACTGCAGTATTTAGTATCACAGCCCTATCACTGCCCTGGGAGTACAATGGACTAAATTGTACCCGAGTTACGTCTATTGTCTTTACATAATAATACCTGAATGACGTATTAAATAGCTCAAATCTTATCCGAGACAAAGATCAGCAAAGCCACTAAAAAGGGTCCTAGCATATGAAACGATGATCATGTGAATAATGTCACGTGAATATGTAGGTCACGTGCTGTATAATATTTAATACTTGAAAACCGGTATCAGAAAGTGACCCAATAGAAATGTCGTATGCCAACCTTTCAGATACTATCTAATATACGTATATAATTTTTTTGGTACCAATACTGACCCCCAGCACCGACTTGTACCGACACTCAGTACACAATCTGGTAGACTCGCAGTAATCTCCAACGATCCTAGGTCGACTCTCAGTATCTAGGTCCACTCGCAGTATCTAGGTCCACTCTCAGTATCTAGGTCCACTCTCAGTATCTAGGTCCACTCTCAGTATCTAGGTCCACTCTCAGTATCTAGGTCGACTCTCGGTATCCTAGGCTCCTACAATCCTGTCCACTCTAATCTCCTGTCCTTGATCCCAGCAATCGAAACAGAGAACAGAGTAATACGGGTCATCACATTACTAATCACCCACCACGCTCGCCCGGCCCATGGTACCATCTCTCACCATTTCTCACCACCTCACCATCTCCCTCATCTCACTCTATTTTTCACTTCCACCTCATAGTACCTTACCCTTTAGTCCTTCCTCCTTAGTACTCCCAGTCCCTCAGTCCCTCCCAGTCCCTCGTCCTTCCCTCCATGTCCCTTCCACTCTCAGGATTTTCTAAACTCTCCAAGAAAATCTTCCAAATTAAAGGCCCAGATTCTTCAAAATTTCTTAACGGTCTTGTTACTACAAGATTTTTACCAAACATCATCAAAAAGAACCAATACACAATTTCTGATGTAGAACTGAGACATCTCAATTTGAGTAAAATAATTGACCTTGAGAAAAATTGGGGGATAATGCATGAGGATATTTATGATCCAGAGAATGAGATTTTGATAAGGAGAGATGGGGTTAATTCGATGTTTTTGAATAGTAAGGGGAGAGTTGTTAGTGATGGGTTTTTGTATCCTGTGCCGTTGACCCGGGGGAGTCAGGGGACGAAGTCCACTGACACCAGTGGGTCAGACAGTCACAAGTCTTCAGTCTCTGATGGGTCAGACACGGAGTTAACTGACTCCAGTGGGTCAGACAGTGGTCCCTCTGAGTCAGTCTCTGCCAGTGATTCAGTCTCTGCTGGTCCCGAGTCCAATCAAGATCAACCAGATCAACCAGATCTCCCTTCGGTCGATCTGGTCGATCTGGTCCCCTCCTACCTCATCGAAATCCCATCCTCCATCCACCCAAAACTTTCCCTCCTCCTAAACCTCCACAAACTAACCTCTTCAATCTCCATCTCCTCCCCCCCTCTTCACTCCTACTACTACTACAATGACTCCATCGAATTCGACCAATTCCTTGACCATATCCAATCAAAATATTTCAACACTTACACCCCCCATGATGCCCTAATAAATTCATCAAAATTCATCTCGTCCAATGAAATCTTCTCTTCTTCACAATCTTCAAATCTTGTAGCTTTTTCTATTGATAATCGTATCCCAAATTTCGGGTTAAAATTCATCACAAAATCTCCAATTGATTCGTCTTTCTTTTCTTCATCATTTTCTTCATCTTTCCCTACTCCTGAACTACCTGAATCCGTAATCACCTCAAGAAGATTCGTTAATGGGTTATTCGAATCAATTGATGCCCCTGCAAATTATTCCCTCTTACCTTTTGACATGAATCTTGATTATATCAATGGCTTATCTCTTGATAAAGGATGTTATGTAGGTCAAGAATTAACTATTAGAACTTTTAATAGTGGGGTTATACGTAAAAGAATTGTCCCAGTTCAATTTTTTGAACTTGAAGATTTTGAAGATTCTGATCAAATTGATTTCCTTCCTGACGATAAGGTGGTGAATCATTTAGCGAAGATAAAGTCAAACATTGATAAGTTGGAGATTACTTTATTGAACGAAGAAGCTGCTTCTGCTTCTGCCTCTGTCCCGTCTGGTTCGTCTCCTTTTGGTTCGTCTCCTTTTGGTGCTTCTAAACCTCGTAAATCTAAAGTAGGTAAACTCTTATCTATTGATAATAACCTCGGGTTCATGTTGGTTAATTTAAAAGATTTGGATCAAAAGTTCTTTAAGGTGGAAATTCCTGACCTTCAAAATTCGAAATTCATTGGTATCAAAGTAGTTAGACCTGATTGGTGGCCTGAGGCTGATGAATAGTGTATATAGTAAGAGTAAGTCTGTCTTGTAAGTTCTGTAAGTGTCTCTGTAAGTGTCACTGTCTCTCCTCTCTCTCCTTCTCCTTCTCCTTCTCCTTCTCCTTCTCCTTCTCCTTCTCCTTCTCCTTCTCCTTCTCCTTCTCCTTCTCCTTCTCCTTCTCCTTCTCCTTCTCCTTCTCCTTCTCCTGTCTCCTTCTCCTGTCTCCTTCTCCTGTCTCCTTCTCCTGTCCCTTTATTCAATACACACTACTTAAACTTTCTCCCCCTAACCACTTATTAAACATATCCAAAGCATTGGATCCTTGATCATATGGTACCATATGTCCTGCATCAAACACCTGTAAAAATGATAAATTCTTATACTTCTTAACATTACCAGCATGAACGTCTCCATTATACCATTTTTCAATCTCTGCACTACTCCATCCTTCAGCACCTGACCATTTCAATTGATCTGTCCATGCTTGACCTCCTAACCAATTACAAATAAAATCTTTATCTCCAGAATAAACTAAAACTGGTAATCCAGATTCAACTACATCATGAATTGCTTCTCTAAAATATCCTTGCATCCAATCTCCTTGTAATCTAAAATGAAGATTAATATCATGATTACAACTTGAATAAGTATCAACTTCGGCTCCTACAGCATCCTTAATTTTTTGGGAATCAAGGAAATTATCAATATCTCCAATTTCATCATAACAAAGACTATTACCTTGACATTTCATTGTAACATCATACATGTTTGTACCAGTTGCAGAATATGGATTAAAAGTAATATCATTACAAACTTCAACTGCTGCAAAACAATCAATTGGTGATTCAGTTTCATAACATTTAGAAATCAATTTTATACAACCAGGAACTTCAGCTTGCATTACATCACATGTAAAATCATCTAAAACTGATGGATATCCACCTTTACCACATGCCATTGGTTGATAATATTCATATTGAACTAACATATCAGTTAATCCATTACCAATTAAAATTGATGATAAATTAAAACTTAATCCTGTACTATCAATAATATCTTTACCTAATCTTGGTACATAATGACCTCCATAAGATTCTCCTGCAATATGAAATGGGACTTTTTGATATTGGGGGAATTCTAAAAAGAAAAGATCAAGAAATGCAAGAACATCATGAGTTGTTACAAATGTACTATTTACCAGTTGAGAAGAATATGAATATCCTGTATTAACAGGAGAGTCAAGAAAGATTATAGACGCATTATTGGTCCAACTATATGGATTATAAACTGGTTCTAATTTTGGATTAATTCCAATTGGTCCTAATTCAAAAAATAATCCCATCATTGATGAACATCCTGGTCCTCCATTTAACCATAAAACAATTGGGTCAGTTTTAGGATCATTTCTACTTTCGAAAAACCAGAAAAATAAATGTTTATCTGATTCCTCCATATCAAAATATCCAGTGATTTGAGTATCATTAATTCCAATATCATCTGGGGTTTTATATCTAATTTTATGATTAACATATTTTTCATTCGAAGCAATATTATCAAATTCTTTACGAGTGAATGGAGTTCCTTCAATTCCATCTTCAAAAAGTCTAGAGAGGGTATCACCTTGATTAACAAGTTTTTCATGCCAAAATTGTTGCAAATCAAATGTCATTTCAGGTAATTTTTCGTTGATCGCTCTTATCAAACTATTTTGCAGCCATTTTTCCAGCAATTGGAAAGGCGATTGAGGAATTGATAATCCTGTAACTGTATATAATTGAACCACACTAAGCACAATACGTGATAATAACATATCGGTTCTACTTTTTATTTGGGGGGTTAAGGGGTATTTATACGTACGGCACCGGTGCGAACTGATAAGAATTCCGATATAGTTTCGGGATCAAGGCTTAGGGGTTTGGGGTTATATCCGCTAAGGAGCGTTGGAATAAAGCCGAGAAAAGTATAGATTAGGTTTGGGAGAAAGAGGGGGTGGTTTTGAGGTTTGGTAGGATAAGATGGTGATACTTCTCGGCCGACAAAAATACTTCTTCACTGCTGATTAGTTAACACACTAATATAGATTGTATGAAGAGTTTCGGGCTCTTCCACTATTTCTCTTTACCTCTTTATTCTGAAGCCACTCGATGTGTGGTGCTTTTTAGATTGTGCAGGGGTATCAAAGTCAATTTCGAAATCATACTCTCAGAATACAGATGTTCACACGTTAGGATAATGGTATATAAATACGTACTTAGATAGGAAAATGAAATACTGGGGTATATGATATAATGAAGCACCACTTTTTAATCTCTTCTATCACTGTGTTAGAGAGAATTGTTATATTAGTCGTGTTACAATCATTTATATGGAGGACTAAGGCTGCTTATTTTAAAGGGCACTAGTTCTCAGTTCTCCACCCGTCCGCTGTCACACTTAACTCCACAATTAACTTTAGAACTCTGACCTTTCAACCGGGCCCTGTCAGTAAATCCATTTCCTATCTCCGATTCAACTGTTATCTCCCCCCGCATTTAACAGCTTAAATCCCATTTTCACGTTTTTCATAACCACAATATGTCCCCCATTTCTACGTGGAACTCGAAAAAACTGAATGAATCCTCTTATATACCCCCTCAGCTTTCAATTCCATCCTTTTTTGTCTTCTCTGGTCCTTCGGGTCTTGTAACGGATTTTAATTTTTGGACTCTAAAATTATCTCCATTTTCCTGTACATAACACTTTTATTACCACATACAGTAACACCGGCCATCATAAGGCTAAAACATTAGTAAACTAAAGCGGTTTTATACCTCTTTAGGTATACAATTACTAAGTTTTCAATACTATATAAACATACCCTGTTCTCTCTCTCTTTATCATGTCTTTTAATATTTTCCTTAGAGATAGTTACTGTGGTAGACTCATCTACCATTTATCTAAACATAAACTATTTTCATATAAAGAAGAAGCGTCTGATTATGTCATACCCGACAAATATTTGCAACCATTTGAAAAAAGTGAAAAAAATGAATCATCTAGTTCAACGGAATCCATTTCTGATGGTAATATTATTGTTACTTGGGATGGAGATGATGATCCAGAAAATCCAAGAAACTGGCCTCTTATTTGGAAAGTTATCTTTTCATTCCAAATCTGCTTCTTGACGATTTCTGTGTACATTGGTAGTGCTATTTATACTCCTGGGATTGAAGATATGATGATAGATATGGGGATTTCAAGAGTTAAAGCAACTCTTCCATTAACAATGTTTGTTATTGGTTATGGATTTGGACCAATGCTCTGGTCTCCAATGTCAGAAAATGCTACCTTAGGTAGAAACCATATTTATATTATAACTCTATTTATTTATTTTATTTTACAAATTCCAATATCAATGGTCAATGATATTGCTTCATTAAGTGTTTTAAGATTAATTGCAGGATTTTTTTCGAGTCCTTCATTAGCAACTGGTGTTGCTTCTTTAGGTGATATTTCTTTCCCTGCTTATATGCCTTTGGTTATTGCTTCTTGGTGTTTAGCTGCAATGTGTGGACCCTCTTTTGGTCCTCTTTTAGGTGCAATTCTTGTTGTAAAAAGAGATTGGCATTGGACTTTTTGGTTAATGTGTATGGTGTCAGGTATTACTCTTGTTGTACTTTCGTTCACATTACCTGAAAGTTTCGAAAAAACACTCCTTTTAAGAAAAGCTAAAAGACTTAGAAAACTTACAGGTAATGATAAAATTGTTTCAGAAGGTGAATTAGAAAATCATCAAATAAATGTAAGTCAAATACTTATTCAAACTCTTTGGAGACCTTTTGAAATCTTTTTATTCGAACCAATGGTTTTTGCAATAGATATATATTTATCATTAATTTATTGTTTGATTTATCTTTGGTTTGAAGCTTTCCCAATTGTATTTATTGATATATATGATTTTACTTTAGTTTCTTTTGGGACTACTTTCTTTAGTATTATTATTGGTTCTGGTATTGGTTCAATTTTTTATATTTGGTACCTTAACAAAACATTTACCAAAAGAGTATTAGCTGGTGAAGAACTTTTACCAGAATTTTTCTTACCCTTAATGATAATTGGTGCATTTATTATGCCAATTGGAATGTTTGTCTTTGGGTGGACTGCAGCTCCTGATATTCATTATATCTTACCTATTATTGGTGCAACGCTTTATGCCATAGGAGCTTTCTTGATCTCTCAAGCTGGTATGAATTATTTAGGTGGCTCATTTTGGAGATATTTAGCTTCAGTGTTTGCTGGAGCTGCATTATCAAGATCGTTATTAGCAGGATGTTTTCCACTTTTTGCACCTGCTTTATTTAACAACTTGAAGACTGGGAAGTTTAAAGTTGGATGGGGTTCCTCAATTTTAGGGTTTATATCAGTTGGTATGATTGCAATTCCTATAGTATTTTATATTTATGGTCCTAAACTTAGAGCTAAGTCTAAATATGCTGGTTTTTGAATCCAGTGAGTATTAGATAGTGAATATATGATATAGCAATAGTTTTAAAGGGGTAATTCTGTTTCACCAAAGCTTTTCAATCTGAAATAATAAAATCGTCATTCTCCTCCTCTACTCTTATGTTTGCACAAGGATATGCCTCTGTGACAGCTTCAAGGTACTACGCTGCATTTAGAAGATAAGATGAAGAAATTGTTGAAGAGAGAGACAGATAACTTAACCTATCATCAAAACACAGATTATCACCTAGATTTTATTTTGGTTCTAATGAGATTACATTTCCTGAAATGTCGGTAGATGATACTTAAGAAAGAGAAAGAAATTCTTATAAATGGTATATTGGAGATACAGACATGGATTATTCCTTTTTACATCAATTATGCAACTCGACACCTTCCCAGGTAACCAGCCCCCTTGAAATATGCATTTCAGCAGACCTACTCCATTCCTATTGGAACAGGGACCATTTTTTATGTTTATCACGTGATTTTCACGTGACGAGTCCCTTTCTGTTGAAAGTCCTGTATACAACAAATTTTAACATCGAAGGGCGTGTGGCGTAGTTGGTAGCGCGTTTGCCTTGCAAGTAAAAGGTCACCGGTTCGACTCCGGTCTCGTCCATTCTTTTTTTTGCAACCATTCATCTTAATTTTTGTCTCTAATCACACATACATCGGTTTCTTTACTAAGTTCATATTCCATTCTTTATTACCTATATAACTAAAAACCATATAACTTATCCTTTCTATGCCTATGTACATCAAACAACCTCGACAGTTTTATCATCTCTGTCTTCAGTTTCAACTTTGTCAGTCTCGACCCTATCAGACTCAGCTTTGTCAGACTCAGCTTTGTCGGACTTTGAGCCAGTGTCTTCTTTATCAGACTTTCCTTCCTTATCTTCTCTCTCCAAAGCATCTCTATCTTCCTTTGTTTGAACGTTTTCCTTCTTTGGAACTCTAGCATTACTTGCAGTTAAGCAACATAAAAATCCAAGGAAATAAAATGCCACACATAAATAGAAGACATTCTTCATACTATCCATTTTCAAATTCTTTAAAAGCTTTTCACCTTGTGAAGATAATGAATTTTGGGTGACTAAATCATTTTCAAGCTGATCAAGAGTGTATTTTGAAAATTCTTGTTTTAAAGATTCATCAGTTAAGTTGGCCAAAAAGCTCTTTAATTTATTGGTCAAACTTGTGTTATAAGTAGTATCACATAGAATTGCACTTACAGCACTACCAAAACCTCTCATAAAAATTGTATAGGAAGTTGTCATAATAATTGCACCTTCAATTTTTGGAGCTTTAAGTTGAGATCCTGTTAATGTTGCTTGCATCATAATACCCATTCCAGCACCTGGTAAAATCAAATAACCTATTTTTTTACTTACAGGAGAATCAATTGCTAATAATGAGGTTAAACCTGCCCCGATACATGCAATGGCAGAACCCACAATACCAAAAGGTTTAATATATCTTGATCTACCAATTGCAATACCTGTCAGAATACTTGCCACAATTGTTGGAACAACAGTAGCAAGAGTTGAAATACCACTTTTAATTGGACTTTGATTCATAATCACTTGGAAGTAAAGTGATATATAAACTACATATCCCATAAATCCTGCCATACAAAATAATAATCCGAGTGCTAAACTTGTAATTGCCCAAATTTTAACAATTTGTGGAGGTAAAAGTGGGAATTTAGAGTACTTAAAAGTCCAAAAAATGAACAATCCTAAAATGACAATACCTAAAACAAGAAGAGAAATAACTGCACCTGAATTCCAAGCAAATTGTCTTGTTGAACCTAAAGTTAATCCAACTAAAAGAAGTACCATACCAGATGCTAACAACAAAGTACCAATGTAATCAATCAGACTAAATCTTTTCTTCCAACTAAGTTTATTACCTGGAGGACGGAAGAGAATAGTTAATAAAGCAGCTGAGAATCCACCAATTGGTAAATTAATATAAAAGCACCATCTCCAACTAACATGACTTCCTAAAGCCCCACCAATGATTGGACCTAAAATTACTGAAGCCCCCATAATTATACCAAACCCTGCAAAGATCATTGGTCTTCTATGGATTGGACTTATTTCTGCAGCTATAACAAAAGTTAAAGTTTGAATACCTCCACCACCAATACCTGCTAAAACTCTACCACCAATTAACATATCCATACTATTTGCTAATGCACAAACAAGAGAACCAGCTTCGAATAAGAAAATCGATCCTAACATGGCACTTTTACGACCAAATAAAATTGATAATTGACCCCAATTGGCTGCGAAAACTGTAATTGCTAACATAAATCCACTAACTAACCAACCAATTTTATCTTCGGCATTAAAACGTTGACCGATTTCTGTAAATACTGTAGACACAATAGTTTGATCTAAACCAACTAAAAACATACACATCATAACTGAAAAACAACATAAAAATAATTTTGCACCCGTTAAATATTGATCTTCCCTTCTTGATCCATCACCAGCATCACTTTCAAAGAATTTTTTTTCTTCTTTAATTTCAGGTTTTATTTCTTCTGAAGACATTTTAAAGATTTTAAAGATTAGAGGATTTTAAGGGTATTTAAATATTTTTTAAAAGGTGATGAAATAATAGGTGTAAACTCCGCATTAAAGCCGTTTATACGGAGAATTGACGGAGAATCAAAGAAGCCAAGGAAGATGTGAAGAAATACGAATTTCGACTTGGGACAAAGGGTGTTGGTATATATAGAGTATAGGATGATGGGGAGTGATTTATAGAGTGAATGTGATACAGAGGGGGTATAGTAAATGGGGTTATATTTTTACTAGATTCTATGCTCAAATAGACACGGACGGAAATCAGCGGAAATCCTAAAGATACCTTTTCAGGCACAGGGAAGTAGTGTCGATGATAAAAAAGACGGATAATTAAACGGACCATTAACGGAAGGTGTAGTAGAGGTAGATAGAATAGGGTATAAGGGTGTGGGTGTAGTGGGTGTAGGGGTGTAGGGGTGTGGGTGTGGGTGTGGGTGTAATGGGTGTTATGGTGTTATGGTGGTAGGTGGGATGTTCTCTAGTCTGGAAACAGGTGCAAGTATCAGGAGGGTATCACGTGAATAGTACTGTAAACCTAATCCAGGAACATGATGCAGGAGGATCTATTCAATTATAATTGCAGCATCTCTACTCTCTACTCTCTACTCTCTACTCTCTACTCTCTACTCTCTACTCTCTACTCTCTACTCTCTACTCTCTACTCTCTACTCTCTACTCTCTACTCTCTACTCTCTACTCTCTACTCTCTGCTCTCTACTCTCTACTCTCTACTCTCTACTCTCTACTCTCTACTCTCTACTCTCTACTCTCTACTCTCTACTCTCTACTCTCTACTCTCTACTCTCTACTCTCTACTCTCTACTCTCTACTCTCTACTCTCTACTCTCTACT
>JANIVJ010000126.1:0-15777 GCA_030555785.1 Yamadazyma kanchanaburiensis | reverse complement strand
GTAGCTCTACAATCAAGAATTCGACTAAAGATCAAGAATATATACCTTCAGTAACTCCTATAATCTTCAAATCATCGTAAAAGCCTCTTAATACCACCATGGCATGGCTTGTTTTCTTCTGCCTGCTTATATTCTCTCCTCTTTCTCTCTCGTTTTGCCTCTTTTTGCCCGTTTTGCTAAATGTACCTCCTACTTCCAAAATACTCTACATATGGAAAATAAATACACCCCCACAAACTCTTACTTACCTCCTTATCCGCTTCAAACTCTTACCTCCCTTCTTCTCTCCCAAGTTTTCTACTTATCATCATCTCTCTCTGCTCTACCTTCTCACTGTACCCTACATATCCCCTGCTAAAAACCCGGTCACGTGACCAGGTCGTTTTCGACGCTTAAACCCCGGAAGTTGGCCCATTAGGTACAGAAAGTTCGTAAGATCAATAATATGTAAGGTAGAGCATATCAGATCGCCTGAGGAGGCTCTTAATGAGGATTGAATTGTTCATCAATTTTGGCGGGTCGCATTTCTGATGGTTGCGAAATTTATAATTTGGAGGTTAATTTTTATGCAGGAATCATTTGACGGTTGATGTATAATAATTGTATAATATGTTGTAATAGATATGTTGTTTTATTAGACTTTGGTAATGGAAAAGATAAAATTGTTTTTTTTTGGACCGAGAAAGTACTGATAAAGGTTGTGTGTTTGTTCCTTATGTTGAAGGTATTAATATGTACAAAGATGATTCAATTATGTCTGACTTTTCAAGTCGAATTTTGTTATTTGAAGTACGGGCACACTGAAAGATTACGAGGAAGAAAGATTAAGTTTGCAGCATATTTATGGACTTGTCTATCTTTGCTTTTCAACCAAAGTTTTACATGTGTGACTAGAGGGAATTGGATGCACTCATTGACTCTGCTGTAGCAGTTGAATGTTCAACTCAAGATGAAATGAAGCAGGGTTTGTAGTGCTCCTCGTTTGAGTCGGTGGATACATTTATGTTCCAGCTATGTGGGTTAAGAATAGGTAACAGACCTGTGACTAACATCTTCAAGTACAGGCAAGGATGATGAGTTTTGGGGTGTTAAATTGTCAAGCATACTATCTTTTCACTTGAAGCAAAATATGGAGTCCTCAGCTATATTCTTGTGCCGGTTTGAGCTGTCAAATCAATTGTACAAATGAGTTATCTTTTACTGTAAGCTATGGTTATCCTGCAAGTTGGATAATGACGAATATAGATTATACTTGCCATAAAATTTGACTACAAACCCTCACAAGGTTAAATATAAAAGGAGATAGATGGGCTAGTCTCTGAATAGATTAGAAATTAGTCCGGTTGTTGCTCTTCCTTGTATTCCCCCTTTCCCTCATTCCCTAAGATCAACACTTCACCCGAATGCCTCGTCATCCTTGAAGTCCCATGAATTCTTGACACACTATCTTGACTGGTTTGTTTCCCATGTAAATGCTTGACTAAAAAAGATTTGAGATGAAAAATAATATACAATCGGATTTATACGCCTAAGATGATCATTTAACCATTCTTCTTCTCTACCAATCTCTTTACTTGTCCCCATCTTCCCCCCTTTTCACCCCATTCCAAGTCACGTGGCTTATTCTAACCGATTCATCCCCGGTTAAAAAAAGAGAATGGATAAAAGGTTTTGGAGATATGAGAGCTAAAGAAGAATGCTGGTAGACACCACCGTGCTAATTTCGCAACCATTTTTGCAAGAGTTAGATTTCTGTTTTCTTTCCTCTTATCGCATCTCATATATGAATTTCACCAAAGGTACTTCGTTTAAACCGCCTATAAACCCCCTAACATCATCCAATGACACCACATCAGATACAACAGACCCGAATTCACCACATCAGTCCTTTTCCCCATTCCAGTTCAACCTCAATACCAATTCAATGGACGTCGATCAAGACAATCTGATGGTCTCAAAGTACGGAATTGGGGCCAAGTTAATGATGTCTATGGGATACAAACCTGGTACTGGTCTTGGTAACAATAACGAAGGAATTGTAAACCCCATAGAAACTCAACTCAGACCTAAAGGTATGGGTGTAGGTGCCATAAATGAGATCCCATCAGATACCAAGCAACCATCTCAGATAAAATCTGAAGCTGAAACAAAACAAAGCAAACTATTGCTTTCTCTCTATAGTGTTCTAGAGGAGTTAGAGCTCAAGGATGTAGAGGTACCGAAAGACTTGAAAACGGACTCAGATAATTTGTCTTCTTTAGTGACTAAGTTGAGTGTTTTAAATGATAGTTTAGATGGGATAAAACGACAAGAACGGTATTTAAAATTCAGAGAGAGAGAACTCGTTGAAAAGGCAAACGATATTGAGGATAACGAAGAGAAATTGGGAGAATTAATCAAACTTGGAAAAGAAGGAAATAAAGATCTTATCAAAATAAATCATCCACAAACAAAGTATGTGTATATTCTGATGGTCCTTGATGAGTTAAAAAACAGTATCCAGTCACAAGATACAGAGGTTTTGGGCCGTATTTTGAACGAGTTCTGCATGATTTCTGACTATGATCTGGTGGTGTTGAACCCATTCGATTCAGTCATTTACAATACCTTAAAAGAGAAGTTCTCAACAGAGTCGTTCGAATTAATTGGTGATTCTCTTACGTTTTGGTCGTCATCTCTGATCATCATTAATCCCGTTACTCTAACTAAATTAATACAGGATACTCTTCTTCCAAGGATTTTAAAAGATCAAGATTTATGGAGTCTTGATTCTCTACCATCTTTCATGATACCTTACCTTAGTATCCCGTCTATCCATGACTGTTTTATCCCTCTCATAGAAACAGTGCTATCCAAATTCATACCTCTAGTCACTCAACCAAATATCGACCTGATAAAATATTTAAAAACGGTCAATCTTTGGGTATCAATATTCTTCCAAGCCCTTGGAGAAAAGGCTATTAATAAGCTTCAAAAAGAAGTGTTCAAATCACTTCTCCAATGGGAATATCCTGATGTAAGCCTAGAACAACTTTTTGCACCCATTTCAATACTCTCTGAACACCAACAAGAGATCTATCTTCAGTTCAAACAATTTAACCCTTGGCTCAGACGAATGGAGAGGATGAACAAAAGTGAGTTCGTCCCGGAATTTAAGAGCTGGTACAATCAGATTAAGAGATTACCACTAACTGACGAAATGACAGATTTAGTGTCTTGGTATGTAAGTAGACTCTTAGGGTCTTTCGAAAATCGTATCGCATCAAATTCTATCCCATCGTTATACCTGGAAACATCACCCAGTAACTCATCTCTTTTGAAGTTTGTATTTGAAAACAGCTCCCACTTCCAAGGAATCCCATCGAGTCAACTTCTTACGTCTTTCAAAGATGTGGTTGAAGAGATATGTGTGAGAGATAAGATTCTTATGAGAGCATCAGGAAATGATACTTTACTTGGTACGATCTACGAGTTTAAAAGGGAAAGTGTTGCTTGGGGGTACATACAAGAGGATGTGATATTTATTAGAAAAGAGGGACAGTATGAACCTATAAGAGTAGATGATATCTGGATATATGTGAGTTAGCTCCATCTGCCTGGGTCCATACTTACACCAACCTCGCACCAGATGAGCCTCATCTCACACCGTCCAATCCATCTCCAATGATTTCAAGACTAACTAAACTCCCAGTCACCTCATCCACTGTTCTCATATTTCCTCGTAACACCAGAACATACGCTGTCAAATCAACATGGAAAGCTGTCAATAATAAAATCAATAGAATCGGTGATGAAAACACTTCTGAAAGTCAAAAGACTCTCAAATTTGTTAGAATGCTTGGTGGGTTATCTGTAATTGCAGTTCTAGGCCTGTTGTTATGGAACAGTCAATTTGTAGACCAACCAAAAAAAGCTGACGATTTTGCTGATCTTGGTGATCTTAAAAAAGATATAAGAAGTCAATAAAGAGTCGATGAAGACCTGTAAATAGTACGAAACGAATATACGAACAAAGCTATCGTCTATGTTAGTCTCTAGAATGTAATTGTGGACTACCCCTAAATCTCTACAACTAGTCATCATTTGTGACCCCTTTCCCCCCCTTCTGGGACCTTCTCTTCTCTTCTCTTCTCCCTTATCTCCGCTGAGTCCGGCCGCGAATAAAACTGACTTGACTGAAAAATTCTCATTACACCACTATGTTTAAGACCAATATTTCAAGAGTATCAAGAAGCTTGAGAACTTCTGGTTTCCGTATTAATCTGATTGGACCAAAGGCTTTCCAAACCACCCGTTTTTATTCCTCAAAAATCGGTCAAAAAAATGGTATTACTAATCAATTCTTAGGTGCTACTTTAGGTGGTGCTGCAATCATTGGATTTGGTTTATCAACTATTAAGAACGATACCGAAGAGGAAAAGGAAGATGATAAGAAAGAACCAAAGGCCGAGGAAGCAAAAGAAGCAGAAGTAGAGCCAAAGGAACCAGTGACTGAAAAAGAAGAAACCTCAGCTGAAAAAACTACTCCAGAAGCCACCGAATCTCCTGCTGCTCCTTCAGACTCAACTCCATCATCTGACTCAGAAGTCTCTGAAACCACTGCAGTTGAATCTGACTCCGAACCAAAAGCTGAAGACTATGAAGGTGCTGCTTACAACCCTGTTACCGGTGAAATTAACTGGGACTGTCCTTGTTTAGGTGGTATGGCTCATGGTCCATGTGGTGAAGAATTCAAAGAAGCATTTTCTTGTTTCATCTATTCAGAATCTGAACCAAGAGGTATAGATTGTATTAAAAAATTCGAAAACATGAGAACTTGTTTCAGAAGATATCCTGAACATTATAAAGAACAATTAATGGATGATGAAGAATTAGAAGCTCAAAGAGAAGCAGAAAACAAAGCTGTTGCCGAATCAGTTCAAGAAGAACAAAAACCAGTTTCTGATGTAAAAGAATCTGCTCCATCCCTGTAAATACTGTAAATAAATAATATATAACTAGAAGGAAGCGATTCTTGTGTTCACTGACTCAACCATCTTACGCCTGACCTGCTGACTCAATGGCAGTTGTCTGTCGTCTAACCTGCTTTCTACTAAGAACTTCAGTTTGCAAGACATGTGTTGTTTCTATGGAATCGGTCATTTTGAATAATAAAACACCAACTTTACCATCTTAAAGACTATAGATTCGGGTGAAGCCACCAACAGCAATATCCAAAGTAAACTATCGATAAAACCACACCAGATAGTTATAGGCTCTGGGAAATTTCGCAGCCATTTATCACAATTATTTATTACCTACACAACCACCAGGACATCCCTAGCAAAAACATTTATTTCTCGTAACTACATCCAAATCTATATTATCAAATTCAACCATTTTCCTTTGTCCCAACCCCTCCAATTCCATCGCTATCTCACCAACTCTATAAAATACCTTCTCAACTCCTTCATACTTCTTACAACAAATTTCAAAAACATCCGTATCCCAATTTATGAAATCATTCAAGTCAGCCTCACTATTAAGACACAAGATCTCTCTAATCTCTTCTAGATCAATTACTCTGTCTTTATCTTTATCAATTTTATTACCTATTATTATTACACCAGGTCTTGTCACGTGACAATGGTCCATGAAATTTTTAAACCAATTTTTTAAGTTAAGTAAGCTTTCATAATTCGTTATGTCATACACAAGCACCACGACGTCAGTGCCTCGATAGAAAGCTCGGGAAATTGAATTGAATCGTTCTTGTCCTGCCGTGTCCCAGATTTGTAGATTTACTTTAGAATCTGGATTGAAGTTTACACTACTCGTTAAATAATCACCACCAATAGTTGCTTTATAAGCGTTGGTGAATATATGGTGGACGAATTGGGATCTTATACAAGTTTTACCCACACCTGAATCCCCTAGAAGAACCACTTTAAATGTGGGTGTAGGTGTAGACATGGATCAGATAGACGAGTGCGCAGCGCAGCAAGTGCGATCCTTAACAAACACTCCTTGTCAGTAACCATGAGATTATATTATATTGGTATCCTTAAGAACACCGGAGAAAAGTCCGTAGAATTAACCCACGCCAAAGACTTGAGTCAGTTCAGTTTCTTTGAAAGAGCAAGTGTTGGTCAGTTTATGACATTTTTTTCAGAAACTGTTTCTCAAAGAACAAAACCTGGTCAAAGACAAAGTGTTGAAGAAGGTAATTATATTGGTCATACCTATGCCAGATCTGAAGGTATAGCTTGTGTCATCATCTCAGATAAAGAATACCCTGTTAGACCTGCTTATTCCTTAATCAATAAGATCTTAGAAGAATATTTATCTTTACACCCAAAGACTGAATGGGATAATATTACTGAAACAAACGCAGGGTTAGAGTTTTCAAATCTTTCGAATTACCTTTCCAAGTATCAAGATCCAACTCAAGCTGATTCAATCATGAAGGTTCAACAAGAATTAGATGAAACCAAGATTGTATTACATAAGACCATTGAAAATGTTTTACAAAGAGGTGAGAAATTAGATAGTTTAGTTGATAAGAGTGAAGCATTAAGTAGTTCTTCTAGGATGTTTTATAAACAAGCCAAGAAGACAAATTCTTGTTGTATAATTATGTAATAAACGAGAGAAAGAGTCTCCCAGTACAGTCTACAGTAGTCTACGGTCTACAGTCCCTTCAGTCTCTACAGTCCCTTCAGTCTCTACAGTGTCTACAGTCTACAGTCTACATTCCACAGTCTACAGTCTACAGTACAGTCTACAGTCTCTAAAGTCTCTACAGTCTCTACAGTCTCTGCAGTCTTCAGTACAGTCTACAGTACAGTCTACAATCTACAGTCTCTACAGTCTCTACAGTCTTCAGTACAGTCTACAGTACAGTCTACAATCTACAGTCTCTACAGTCTACATTCCACAGTCTACAATCTACAGTCTCTACAGTCTACAGTACAGTCTCTACAGTCTCTACAGTCTACAGTACAGTCTCTACAGTCTACAGTACAGTCTCTAGAATGTCTATTTACTATATATCAGAAATTCCTGAATGTCCAATTATCTTCTATGCTCCACTCCCCCCCTCTCCCTCTCCCTATGTAGAAAAATGTTCCTTAATCACATCAAACGCCTTCAACAATTTCCTCCTTGCTCCCAAAGCCTTAACTCCCCTCTCCTCTAATTCATCATCACTCAACTCAATCAATTGCTTCCATGGAATATCCTTTAATGCTTCAGTATACTTGTGTAATCTTAACAACTTCAACCAAGCAGGAATATTGTTCAATAAATCCAAATTTGTTACATCAGATGGCATAGAACTATTTGATGTACTACTTGTATTACCAGATAAAGTAGTTTGATTCCTATTTTTTTGATTTGGACTTTTTGATTTATTATTTGTAATTGGTACAGAACTTGAATTAACTGATCTATTAGTTGGGTCAATATGATAATTTTTTTTATTTGAATCTAAAGCAACTCTTGAATTAATTGTTTGTAAAGCACCAAGTTTTTGAGACATATCAAAAGATTCAAAATCTTCATTTTGATTTTGTTGTGGCATTAAACTTGGACTATTACCAGCGGCTAATTTAAGAAAATTGGTCTTTTCATATAAATGATTTGTTGGACTTTTAGATCTTTCAAGATAATTTTGATAAGGATTTGATTTAATTTGAAGATTTGGATCAGCACTTCTTGGTCGGTTTTTTGGTCCTAATAAAGATGAGTTATAATGATTCTTAAACATTTGACGATTATTTGGTTTTGGTTGTTGTAAATCATTAAGATTAAGATTTTCAAAGTCTTGATTAAAATCTGGTTGAGCATAAGAATAAGGTGAAAGGATATTGGGTATTTGATTCAACCCTTGAGGTTGTGGTTGACCTAAGGGCATTTGCATTTGACCCATCATTTGACCTCCTAATTGTTGATCTAATTTTGATCTAAAATTAATTAAAATATCAACTGGTAAATTTTGACATAAATGTTCAATCATCATATTGTTATCACTTGGACTCAAGTTTTCAATCCATGAAGTAAATCTAATCAATTCATTATAAAATTGTTGTGGTTGAGCAGTTAAATTAAAATCTGTAACAGTTGATGGACGATTTGGTAAATTTAAAGGGGAATAAAATGATTGGTTTAATAAAGATCCAAGTCCTGCTTGTGAGCCATTAAGATTAGTTGGAATTGGTGATGTTAAGTTATTTGTAGTACTTGAACTTGACCCATCTTTAAAATCTAAATCTAAGTCTGCATTTAAAGTTTCAAATTCATGTTGTAAATTATATCCAACACTTTGTTGTCTTTGATAATGACCTGACAGAAGGAATTCTGAGAGCTTGTTATCTTCTTTAGACTTGGGGTTTAGTGGTGGTGGTGATAAAATGATTGGTCTTTGATATCCTTTATTCGACTCCATTAATATTTTTTTCAATGTAACCTGAAACTCTCATCGACGCATAGAAGCTGCGCGCAATTAAGCCACGCCCAGGAGATGAGGGAGTGAACCAGAGCGAAGCGATGGTGAACGGATGAAGGTACCAGAAGCAATTAGTCCTCTTCACTATCCAGAGGGTAGAGGGTATAGGTGGGAGAGGGTATAGGTGGGAGAGGGGAGAGGTGGGAGAGAGGTCAGTAGGGATATGGAGAACAGAGATATGACCAGGATATGGAGGTGTAGAGGGTAGTTGCGCATCTGGGTCTCAGTGGTCCCTGTTCAGTGGTCCCTGTCCCTTAGGCCGTCTCTTCTCTCATAATCATTATCTATAAACTACCTACTTTGCCAAAAACTCTTATTATCCTTAACAATATCACCAGTAAACTTCAATTGTGGTAATAATTCAATAATATTATTAAATAAATTCTCTGCAAATGTATTAATAAAAAATATTTGACCCTTATGTAAATTCTTATTAACTTGTAAAATATCATCCAAGTCTTGTGGGATCTTATCGTATTTTATTGAAAATTTTAATGACTTGTCTAAAATTTTATCTTCTAATTTCATCACTTCATCAAATTCTCTTGATAAAACAAGGGCCCATTGAGCTGAAACTCTTAATGGTCTAGTTACATTTGAAATATCTGCACATTTGATCAATAAACAACAAATCAATTTAACTTGTTTTGATTTTGACATTGGATTCGATAAATTGAATTTATTAAGTCTATCGATATAATCAAAATGTTCTGCCATATCTGTAGCTAAGATACATGTGATAATCAACTCTTTAATACTGAGATTAACATCATTATCAATATTAAGATTTAAAAGACTTGGCCAGTTAATTATAAGAATCTTATTAAGAAATATTGATGTATGGAAAGATTCTAAAACTGATCTTTCATTAAATAATAAAGATGTTGGAGAGTTGTATTTTATCATGAATTGATTAGTAACCCCTGGATGTCCAACATCATGACCCAATGCTGCAATAAGTAATGATAAAGTTTGAATCAAATTCAAACTTGTATTTTGTTCTTTATTAAAGAATTTTTTAAGAGGAATTAATTCAATAGCATTTCCGAATTTTTCATTATTTAAACAGATTAATTCATTAGCCTTTGGATCGTTTTGAAATTGGGTGAAAACTGGTAAGAATTCTAACCTTATAACATAATGGAAACATGCTTGTAATACATCAACTGCATGTCTAAAATTATGAAATGGGTTCCCATTTTTATAGGTATCTCTGACCATGAAAATAAGACCCAAGAGTTCATTATTGGTGACCTTGATAGTTGAATAAATCTCTGGCATATTGATTTCAATTTGATCAAGACAATATTTTATCATTAGATATACACAATAGATCAAATCATCATTAGATAATTCATGGGCTGGGAATGACCAGTGTCCTACTAAATTACATAGTTTAGATAAATGACTCGTGGTGTTGTTTTCAAGTAACTTAACAAACTCAATTTCTTTAATGATTACTTCTTTTAATTCAATCAATTGTTTACTGGTAATACTTGATTTAGTTACTGACGATCCTAAAGTAGATGCCATGGTTGATATTATACTCTCGATATTCAAATCCCCGTTATACTTATCATTGATATTTTCATTTGAAGTTCCTGTCCATGTTTGAATTCTAGAGATTCTATCTTCAATTAATACATTAATCTCAATAATAGACTTATTGATATTATCGATGACATCACTGGAGATTTGGTCCACATTCAATACCACAAGATTCAAATGACTAAAATAATACTTCAAGAGGAGTTGTTTATGTTTAAAATCGAGTTTATCTAATTGACTAGAATTCTTCTCGTTGACGTCTTGGTTGATTAGAACAAGTGTAAGATAATTAGTATCTGACTCTCTGTTACCTTTTTTGAATAATGCTTCTACTAGGCTCTTAAAGTCCTCGGTATAAAGTATATTTGTACTTGAATCTCCAATGGTGTTTATGGATTCTAGTTGTGGTAAGATTTTTTTGTCACTTACAATAACTTCTGCCATAGGGTGGTATTTGTGCTGTGTGTGTTTGGGTGTGTGTGTTGTGCTGTGTTTGTTGTGCTGTGTTTGTTGTGCTGTGTTTGTTGTGCTGTGTTTGTTGTGCTGTGTTTTTGTGTGTTTCTTATATGTCTTTTCTTACCTCCTTCTTCTTCTCTTCCCGATTCTTCAAATTTTCCACTGCGACACGGTGTGGATCTACCTGAAATTCTCATTTTATTCTACTATACAAATATATACTACCTATGATAACAATTACCCCTAATGTAATATTAAGTTGTTTGAGTCGGGCCTTACCCGAGCTCTTGGAATACTGATATATCCTATTATCAACGTTTTCAAGAATCTCAATCATATTCACAATCTCGTTCGATACCGCAAATTTTGACTCATTAGTCATGGTCTTAATCTTATTAAGTCTATACTCTAGATTATCTAATGTATACACAAGATCATTAAGTCGTGATACATTAGTTGATATTTCTTTGGAATACTTGGACGATATCGTATCTGAATTCTTCTGTAGTTGTCTCTGTAATTCAAGTATTCCTACCTCCATTTCTCCTAATCTTTTAATAAGACTCTGGATCTCATGATTCTCGTCTACTTGACTTATTTGGGTCTGATTAAGAGTATTGTTGACTGACTCAAGAGTTTGGATAAATGGTAATGATGTATCTTGGGTAGTATCACCATTTAGATCTCTTAATATAGTATCAATATTTAATAAGTAGTTCGTTAATTCTGGGTCATTTTTAATCTGTTTATCTATTGGGTCATACTTCAATTCATTCACTTCATCGGGTTTATTGGGTCTTGTTTCATTTATATCATAAAATTGATCAACTAGGGTTTTTTTGGTTTGAAAACTATTGTATGAGTTTGTACGTTGATGCAGAGGTCTTTTGAGGGATGATAAATTGGTTGACGAGTGTGATGCTAATGGGGGTCGTTTATCCATGGAGATGGGGTAGACTGGGGATGATACAGAAGGGTGGGTACCAGGAAAGAAGTGGGTCTATTGAGTGTGAGGATTGAGATGTGGAGATCTACTACAGTACAAGATGGCCAGGATTTTTGGGCCAATTACACCAACACTGCTCTACATTACACAGTTTGAATATATAGTAATCTAAAATTACCCATATGATCTTCCACATACCTTATTTTCTCTTCATTAACTCCATCCTATCTTAATTGGTTTGCGCACTACACAAAGAGTAGCTCTACAATCAAGAATTCGACTTAATATCGAGAATATGTACCTAGAGTAACTCCTATAATCTTCAAAACATCCTACCATCCTCCTAACACCACCATGTGATGGCTTTTTTTCTTCTGCACCGTCCTGTTTGCTTATATTCTGACCCGTTCTGTCTCGTTCTGTCTCGTTCTGTCTCGTTCTGCCTGTTTTGCTACATGTACCTCCTACTTCCAAAATACTCCGCAAATGGAAGATAAATACACCCCCCATAAACTCTTACTTACCTTATTCTCTTACCAACGTTTTTACACATCCTTATCTCTCCCAATCTTTCTACTTATCCTCATCTCTCTCTCCTCTATATTTCTCACTCTTCCCTACATGCCCCCTCCTAAAATATCTCTACCAAAAAAAGAGGTAATGACTTGAAAACAAGTGGGATATTATTAATCATGACAGTTCTACTCAAAACCATCGTCCTCGGCTCAAATTTCCTATTATTTCCAAAAAGGTGATTTTCAAGAATTTTTGAATGAGAAATGTAGAGATACAAGATCTAGAGGTTGTAGAGATACAAGATCTAGAGGTGTTAGACGCTACAAACCACAATACAGTATATTAGATAGATAATAATGATCCTATATTTCACCTGTACAAGCTGAACCATTTATTGTCCTAGACTGCATATAGACTAGCTCCATTTGAGTATTATAGAGCTATTATCAACATCTAGACCCCCTATAGACTCACTGCGTTTGAGTATTAGAGAGCTCTTGTAAACACCTACTGTATAGACCCCCTACAGACTCACTCCCTTTGAGTATTTTAGAGCCATTGTAAACATCTAGACTCCCTGTATAGACCCCCTATAGACTCACTCCCTTTGAGTATTTTAGAGCTATTGTAAACATCTAGACTCCCTGTATAGACCCCCTATAGACTCGCTCCATTTGAGTATTAGAGAGCTCTTGTAAACACCTAGACCCCCTACAGACTCACTCCCTTTGAGTATTTTAGAGCCATTGTAAACATCTAGACTCCCTGTATAGACCCCCTATAGACTCACTCCCTTTGAGTATTTTAGAGCTATTGTAAACATCTAGACTCCCTGTATAGACCCCCTATAGACTCGCTCCATTTGAGTATTAGAGAGCTCTTGTAAACACCTAGACTCCCTGTATAGAGCCCCTCCCTTTGAGTATTAGAGAGCTCTTGTAAACATCTAGACCCCCTATAGACCCACTCCCTTTGAGTATTTTAGAGCTATTGTAAACATCTAGACTCCCTGTATAGACCCCCTATAGACTCACTTCCTTTGAGTATTATAGAGCTATTGTAAACATCTAGACCCCCTACAGACTCACTCCCTTTGAGTATTTTAGAGCCATTGTAAACATCTAGACTCCCTGTATAGACCCCCTACAGACTCACTCCCTTTGAGTATTTTAGAGCCATTGTAAACATCTAGACTCCCTGTATAGACCCCCTATAGACTCACTCCCTTTGAGTATTAGAGAGCTATTGTAAACATCTAGACCCCCTATAGACCCCCTCCCTTTGAGTATTTTAGAGCTCTTGTAAACATCTAGACCCCCTATAGACCCCCTCCCTTTGAGTATTTTAGAGCTCTTGTAAACATCTAGACCCCCTATAGACCCCCTCCCTTTGAGTATTAGAGAGCTATTATAAACACCTAGACTCCCTGACGATGTGCAATCTTTCTCTATAGTCCGCATCCTAGTTGTTCCTGTATTTCATGTTTTAATGTCCACCATTATCCTTTACTCTCCTCTATAAGTTGTTTCACTATCTATCACGTCAATTGGCAAGGAATTTGTTTGTTTAGATAATACGGTTTACTCGAGATTGTTAAAGTTTGGTAAATATGGAAACCATAGTTATCTTCTGGTTAGGGTTTGAGCTCATGATTAAAATCAGTTATACTTTACTGTAACCTGTCGTTATCCTGCAAGTTAAATAATAACGAACATAGATTATAAGTGGTATAAAATTTGGTTATAAACCTTCACAAGGTTAAATTTAAAAGGAGATTGATGGGCTAGTTCTGAATTTTATAGGGTATTAATATACGTAATCACCAACACTGATAATTACTGAAGTATTGGAGATAAGTTTCTTCACTACGATAATTGAACTGTTGTCTTCTGTACTCTTCTCTGCTGAGGGGTTGGTTGTTTATTTGCCCCTTGAAATGTCCTGATAAGGTATTGGTCCCTTACACATCTCGCACTTCCTCTCCTGGTATCTTCTTTATAATTTCCTCTTTTCCCCATCCTCTAAGATCAACACTTCACCTTTCATCATTACCACAATGCCTCGTTATCGTTGAAGTCACATATGTCTTTTAACATTAGATTGATTTGAAACTATCTTGCCTTGTTTGCCCCTCTTAAAGTGTAGTTGTATAGTGCAATGGCTCATCTACCCAAGTATGGACTCTTTATCAAAGGATCTGATCACTCACTATGTAAAAATGATAATTTAGGTGAAATCAAGTTGCATGAATGTTTTGAGGTACAACTTAAGGAGGCATAACTAAAGTTAAGGATATTGAGTCACATGCTTATTATGTTCTCAAGGTTGACCTTGGTGATAAAGCCATAGGCTTTTGGGGTGATTTTCTTAAATCTACATATAAATCATTGGAACCAAAGGTGCATGACTCTGCAGGGGTGGGGAGTTAGAAGTAGTCCAATAGTGAAGAATTTCAGAAGGAAGAATTTGGTAAGGGAGAAGAAATTGGTAAGGGAGAAGAAATTCAATTGGGAGAAGGGCTTGGTCATATATAGTAATATATATTAAGGAAGAATATTGTACTGTGGTGTGTTTTATTGGAAGAGGTGGGTAGTGTCTAAACATTTCACTGAATAACAAATTAAATTATTTTGCAACCAATGTAATGAATAACTGGATTTTTGAGATGGATATGTCAATAAGATATGTTCCTAAACAATTCATCACCGGGTCAATAAAAAACAGTAATTATATTCATTTTTCGATATAATTTTGTATTACTTGCGAAAAATATACAATAAAATAAAAGAAAATAACTTGCCTTATTCGTTATCTATACACTAATCATCCCATCAACAACATACATAACCTTACCGCTCCTTATTATTCCTTTCGATTTCAGTATCCATCTCTTCCTTCTAAAAACCTCGCCATCTTCATAACCATAAACCCACTTCTCTTCATCAAGATGCTTCCATTGGTTAACTACATCAAAACGGCTCTACATTAGAAAATTCGAATATAGTATATCTACAGTAACCCATACAATCTTCCAAACACCCCCTCATCATCTTCATTACTCTTCATTAACTCCACCCTATCTTAATTGGTTTGAGCACTACAAGAATAATAGCTCTACAACCAAAACTACATAAATAATAGCTCTACAACCAAAAATTCGACTAAATATCAAGCACATACCCCTATAGTAACCCTTGTATCCTTCAAGCTATCCACACTGTCTCCCGGTCTATTCTCTTGTGCCCTGCTATCCCTGTTGTACACTATTGTGTCCTCCTGTTGTTTGTGCTCTGGGGTCTCCGATACTCTACTCTCGAAAACATACTGATAATAATCAGATAAAACTCACCTACAATAACCACCCCAAACTCTTACTTCCCCTCTTCTCTCCCAATTTTTCCACTTATCATCATCTCTCTCTCCTTCACCTTCTCACTCTACCCTACATCCATCCTCCTAAAAATCTACACCAAAAAAAGAGGGAGGGCCCTAAAAACAAGACAATTCACTGTATTTGGAACGCATCTAATCATTCCCACTCTTTCACCTTTGAATTTCTCATATTTAAAATTTTTTGAATTTTTCAAGTTTTTATAGCTATCTTCGAGTAGTTGAGATTGATTGATGGTCTAATTAAACAACCAGAACCTCTCTCGCTTTTCTAATTACACCAGGATAATCATCCACTCCATAAATACATATGGTACAATTATAAGCTCAGCAGAGTCCACAGAGAGTCTATAGGGTCTCTAATAGTGGAATGAGAACAGTTCAAACGTATATTTTTTCCAATTCTCTCATATAAAAAACAACCAAGCCAGCGAGC
>JANIVJ010000125.1:0-15800 GCA_030555785.1 Yamadazyma kanchanaburiensis | reverse complement strand
GAATATCAGAAACAATAAAAGGATAGCAAAAAAGCTCATCTGATACTGGAGTAAGTCATTGAAGGGATTATTATGATGTTTCTGATTGTGTAAAATTTCGCAGCCAATGCGGTGATGAGGGAGGGTAGGAGGATAATTTTGAACGGACAAGGCAAGGAGAAGTAGTTGATGAAAAGAGAAAGTATGTGGGAGTTTGTATAGTAAAAGGATGTGGAAGCATAGAGTTGACCAACTAGAGAAGAAGGGGAAAGGATTGTTCGTTTGCTCATTACTTAAGTATTTTTAAGTAGAATTGGTTCGGTTTATCTATCTAGATCTATCACCGACATTCACCCCACCTGAACTGATCTTTCTCGATACTATATATTATATATAAACATCTAATGTTTTTCTGTTTTGGTTCTCTTGAGAAGTGGTGGTTGCCGATTGGTTTGGACATTATACAGTCTAATTTGGTTGCGAAATATTTTATTACTAAACCAATTAGCCACACACACCTTGTAAACATGAAGTACGTTCCATTTGCTTGAAATGTCCTGTCCACATCTCAATGGTACCCTTTGAAAATATGAAACAACAAAAAGAGTTATACCTCTTTTATTGGTGGATTAAACTTGATTATATTGTGGCAGACACAAAGATTGAAAATACTCGATCGATACTAACACAAATCTCTTGATATTAACAGAGAAAATTCTATGAAACCCGAAATACCCCCTGAGGGTGGTATTTGGGGAAAAAAAGTTTTGAAAACGTATCCCCTAAGGGACCCCTGTTGAATTTTTTTTTTGTGTAACTAAGAGTTTTAGGTCATAATTCCACCATAAAGATTAATTTAAGAAGTCCAAGTATGTCAAACGAATCATGTGTCACGGGGGTATGTACTGTGTAGCTTTTGGAACTCTTTACAAATTTTGAATTTTGGTGGTGATGATGAGTAAGTTGATAAATCTATTGGTTTAGATTCGAATTAGATAAGTAGAAGAATAATATATACTGCCTTGAAAGTTCTACTTTTGCATGTTTTTCAATACATCTTACAAAGTTATTTGGAATATTGAAGTTTTTTATTTAGCGAAATATACGTTGTTTGAACAGATAAGCCTAGTCTACCATTTTCTTACCCTAACTATCCCCCATTCTTTCTCCATTTCCTTCCCTATTTTGTACTTTCGTGGATAGTATTTGCACACTATTCTCCTGCATATTCAGTCGTTTGTATTTGAGACTAAAAATGTTATGTAAGTATTTTGAACCAGAAGCGATTTTAGTATATATAAGAACAACGGATATGAGGAGTAGTCAGATTTATAGGATACGGAAAAGAACAGTTATGTGGCATTA
The DNA here is from genome assembly GCA_030555785.1 of Yamadazyma kanchanaburiensis. Taxonomy (NCBI): domain Eukaryota; kingdom Fungi; phylum Ascomycota; class Pichiomycetes; order Serinales; family Debaryomycetaceae; genus Yamadazyma; species Yamadazyma kanchanaburiensis. Next base: position 14,456 of record JANIVJ010000125.1, on the reverse strand, counting down.
CAAGAGAGGTTAGTAAATAAGCCCCATTTATTTCACAATGGGAAGTTACTTCTTCCCTTAGTTTCGGCAAAGAGTGATTGCAAAATCCAAGTCTCACTCACCATATTTTTCTTTTCATACATACCAGCCCATAGTAGGCCTGTTGCATCTAATCAAAAGGTTAATCGAGTAAGCAGGGGTCATTTATAAGTGATAGAACCCCAGAGCTGGAACTCACCCCTTATATTTGGGCTATCAGGAGTAGATTTTATTTTTCTTGTTTAGATTTGTTCAAAGAGGTCTTAGAATCAGGCATTTAATAATCATATATTTATTTCTTCATATGTTCTATATTCTACATATAATCTATCTACTTAAAGTATGTTCGACAGCAGCACTATATCTTAAACCAACAACTTTCATTTCATCTAAGATTTTTTGAATTTCGTCAATTTCATCTCTAGTCAATTTGATAGTTGAATAGTTCTTATCATTTTTCTCTTTAGTTGAACCAGAAGCAATTGGAACAATCTTAGAAACCTTTGGAATTCCTTTAAAGTTTTCCAAACCTGAAAGACTCTCTAAGTAACTAATAGCTAACCCTTCAAGAGTAATATTCTTTTTATGAGCAAAATCATATAAAGCCTTTTGGGTCTTTTTATTTTGTTCAAAGATTTCAGGAGTGAACTTTTCGAAACCTAAAACTTTTCTAAGATCATTTTCATCAACGGTATCTAAATAATTTGGATGCTCAGCTGCAAAATCTGTAAGAATACCTCTACATAAAGGAGAATAAGCAACAATTGGAATTTGATGTTTTGAAGCTTCAGCAATAACACCATTTTCAAAAGAATCTTGGGCAAATAAAGAAAGTTCGAGTTCAATTCCAGAAATTGGAGCAACAGAAACTGCTTTTTGAATAGATTGTACACCAACTTCTGTCAATGTAATACCTGCAATATCACCATTCTTAACATGTTCATAAATGTACCCAATGGTTTCATCATATGGTACAGTATCATCAACTCTAGCAATTTCATAGACAATTTTTGGTTTAACTGAAACATCTTTAAATGCTGCAACAGTTTCTGCGATACACTTGTCAATATATTCTTTGGTTCCAACTGGACGTCTTACAGACATATCAATTGCACCTTTAATGGCAACAATTAAATCTTTATCCTTAACTTCTTCAGCAAAATCAGCAAGCAATTTTAAGTTATGGAAAGCTGGATCAAAGTGATAGAATTCAGCACCATTATAAAACTTAACTCCATATTTTTCATAGACGTACTTTAAAGTTTCAATTGATTTTTCAAGTGGTTGGGGGTTTGGAGTCCAAGTCATAGACATGGTACCGAATCCTCTAGTGGTAATTTCTACTGGTGATGACATTGTTGTTTATTAAATTGTTGAATAATCGTAAGGAAATAAGATGGTATTTATAGATGTCTTTGGTATGGTATACAGTAGATAGCACTGCACACTGGTGCGACATTAAATCCGCAATTTGATTGTGATGTAAAATCCGCATCGGATACAAACCTCTGTTAAATCCGCAACCCAGTCGCAAGCAAATTATATCTCCCTTATCTCCCTTACGTCCCTTATCTCCCAGAACCCATAATTAGTATGGATATTTGTCAACCTGACAAATACCACCTATGGGACTTCCCGAGGCTGATGGTGAATCATACCATATTCTACAGTTATCGAAAATCAATATTTTATTCTATCGTACAAATCATTATAAAACGTTAAATAAGAAACTGAAACCAACAATTCCAGCAACAGCAGCAGTTCTCTTCCAGTTAGAAGCATCAAATTGACCAAGTGCTCCACTATCACCTGAAGAAGAAGAATCAGAATCACTTGAAGAACTGGAAGATGATGAAGATGTGGATTTTGATGATGAGGTGGTATGGGTTGCAAATCTACTACTAGCAGATGCAACATCTGCAGAAATATCTAATAAACTAGTAGCAGAATTGGAACCACTTGTATTGATGTCAGAATTTAAATCTGAGTAATCACCAAGAGATTCAGCACCAGCTGCAAGAGAATTAGCAGCACCAGCAACATCAGAAGCAGCACCAGTAGCAGCAGATCCAGCACCTGAAGCAGCACCAGTTACAAGGGAGTTTGCAGCACTTGTAACACCATTAGCAAGAGATTCAGCACCTGCAACAGCTTCACTAGCACCAGCAGCACCACCAGAAGTAGCAGCAGTAGCAATTGATTCAGCAGCTCCAGCAATGTCACTTACACCAGCAGCACCGGCAGATGTGACTTGGGCAGCAACTCCTGTAGCATCAGAAGCAACAGCAGTAACAGCAGCTCCAGCAGTTGAAGCGAGACCTTCAGCACCTGCAGCTAATGAGGCAGCTCCGGCAGTTGCAGCTCCAACAGCTCCGGCAATATCAGAAACAGCGTAATTTATAGCGTTGACCATTTTTCTATGTGTATTTGTTTATTTGTATTTGTATTTGTATCGTTAAGATAACTTGATAATTTTTAGGCTGAAATTAACTTTATTTATAATTTTTCAGATCATGAAAGTGTTCTCAATTTGAAAACATTTTGCTGGACACTGTCATTACTTTTGATTATATAATCAGGTGGAGGGGTGTACATATTGACAGGTTCATAACGTTCTGTGCGAACAAAAAGGGTAAATAAATTAGACATTTGTAGTTATATACCGGAATCCGGTATATAACCGTGATTTGTGTCTGAATTTTAACAATAGTGGCTAGGAACAGACTTTTTCATGACTTATTAGTCAAGGCTTAAGAGAAAGATGTTTAGAGATAACTATAATGGGATAGATGGCTATAATATAAGGCAGTGATACCTCAAAGGCTTTGGATCAAATTTCATGAGAGATGCTGATAAAGTTTATTCTATATTTAGATTTTCTCGATCATTTCATGGACCAAAACCAATACCAAATAGAGTTTCTTTGCACAAGAGGTTAAATCTCCACTTCAAGGCTACAAGATCAATGTGAATGTGTCAAGGTTCATATTTCGTGTGGAATAAGGTACAGCCTTGTGTTTACATGCATGTGCGATCCTATTGTTAGTGTCGCAATCGAAGCTGTGTAACGGTGACTCGAGAAATGCTGGTATTTATGTTTATACCGGGGTAAGAAAGGGGACAATACTCTATATACTGTTTGTTAAAGATTTATTTCACCAACAGAATTAATCTTTAGGATTTCGAAGCAATTTCATCGGCACGTCCTGTATATACTCAGTCTCGAGACTTTGCAGCCTCCTGATTCTGGAATGTTAGTGACCGTTAAGAGGTGTCAGATATATATAGAAAACATGAAGAAGGTGTCTTGAGGCTTGTGTAGGAAGTTGATATGATATGAAATTATCAACTTAGTGTAAGGTAGATCGCCATTTTACTCGTTTCATCTATAATTAATATACATAGTGATTATGTAACAAGGCAGTTAGTTCCTTAGTTTCTTGGTCTACTACGCGATTCTCGAGACCTTTACATTGTGAATCTTGTCTTGAACCCTACTTTACATCTTGAAGCATTCCTGCGCTTCAAACAGGTCTAGAATTAATGAGCGTCTAGTGTGTCTGATAGAGAATTTCTTGGAAGAAAAGCAGGGAGTTGATCTAGATGTATAGGATTGTCTATTAAGAAACTACGGTGTGTGCATCAAGAGTATATACTTTCATAGTGGGGTGAAAATTACACAAAATCAAAATTCTCCATGCGAATTTTGAAGATCGTAAAATTCACAAGGATAACCTAGTACAATACCCGGCCTTGAAATAATCTGTACTATACAAAAATATCACTTCCCTCAAGTCATCATCACATTTGTACGAACCCCACCTTTCCAAGGCCGAAAACTAAACTCTCAAAACTCATCCCTAACACTCCCTATCAGTTCGTTATCTTATCTCAGACGCATTTTTTCTTATCAACCATGTTCATGATATTACAAGATGAGACCTTCAGTCTCAATGGAAAGAAACGTCCTAATAGAAAGAACTCCGGTGGTAATGTAAGATCATTGTCTGGTACAAAATTTAGATCTAGAACTGGTTGTTTAACCTGTAGGAAGAGAAAACGGAAGTGTGATGAAACTCACCCGATTTGCAAATTTTGTGAAGTAAGAGCAATTGATTGTGTTTATCCCGATGCAAAAGATAACAAGAGGCAGAAGACAGAGGAGAAACAGTCAAGTGTGAAGGAAGGAGAAGGGATATTGGATATGGGTAACAATGTATTTGAACTACTTGAGTCAAATGAGGGGGGGACAGAATTGGGATTCCTTGAGACAGGAACCAGTCAGGAGGAGACTGGAAATAGCGGACAGGTAGTCCTTCAAAGCCAAGAAGTTTCTCAGCAAGCCCTTAGTACAACCGAGACAGTTACAGACTTGAATTGGGAAATCAAAACCCCAGAGGTACAAGACGATACTGAGACTCTCGATGAATCCTTAGAAATCGTACCAACCAACTCTCCACCATTTAGTCTCTTTGATAGTCCCCAGATCTCACATTTCATGTTCCCAAGTCCTACTAATATTCAACCTACACCAATTAGTATGATCTATCTAGACGAAGAAGGAAGATATAATCTTGAGTACTTTAACCAGAAAGTGGCCAAGATCATTGCTCTTTCTAGTGGATCTATGAACTACTTTGTGAAGTTCTTCATGCCTTTAGCTAACCATGAAGAATCTTTTCTCTATGCTTTAACCTCATGGGGTGCATTATATTCTGGTCGTGACGATTCGGTTAATTTATACTTTGGTAAAGCCATAAAAAAATTCAATGAGAATTTCAATTCTACTTCGCCTAATGATGTATATTTCAAACTCTGCTTTTGTGTACTACTTGTAGGATATTATGGGTGTTTAGGAGAAGTCAAAAAATGGAAATCCATTCACGACCAAGCAGTTCAAATTATTCGAGATCTTGGAGGACCATATGAATTAGCTAAACTATTTAACTTTACGAATGAAGTAAGGTTTATATTATCAAATATTCATTATGTAGATATTATGTCATCATATAGCCATAAGTATGGGAACGGGTTTGAGATGGATGAATATAGACAAATGTTTTTATCATCAGAATCTCTAGATAAAGAATTGGGATATGGTGTAGATACTCTTCAAGGAGTTCATCAACTGATGTATTTTGTGCTAGGAGATTTAATTGCATCAAAGATCAAATTAAATAATTTACACAAACAACTTGAAGTATATAAAGAGAAAGATTTTAAAGAGTATTTCCGTATAAAGAAAGAGATTCTCGATATTCATAGTGATGAATTGACTAGATTAGAAATCAAAATTGAAGAAACTGAACCAAATTATAATCTCTTAGCGTTGATTAATAATAAGATAGAACATGATTTATGCCTTGATGCTTTCAGATTATATCAAGCAACTTGTAGATTATATCTTAATTTATTATTGAAAAGAATTCCACCAACGAGTTTGGTGATACAAAATTTAGTTCACTCAGTTTATGAGATTTCTGAAAGACTAGTTGAATCTAGATTTTGTACGATTCTATGTATGCCAATGCTTTTATGTGGGATTTGTTGTGTCAATAGATTTGATAGACAAGTACTAGAGACCAGAATTAACAAACTTAAGAAGGTGAGTCCAGTTCTAAATAATGATAAGAGTTGGTTATTGATTACCAGACTGTGGGAGTTAAACCCTGTAGGTGAGAAGGTTATAGACTTTGCAGATTTAGCAGATGAGTTTGGATGGGCTTTGAATTTATGTTAGATATATATGTATAATAGACACTACTTTGCTGTGGCTTGCGCTAATTTTGCACCCATATGTGGAATTAAAATTAACTCATTACCACCACAGTAACCCCGAAATTACCGAAAATTATATAAATACCAAGCATCCCCGTATATTCTATAATGTCAGCAGATTCAACAATTGAAGCAATTGGACCAAAAGTCACTTTACCAAAATTAGATTGGGAATATGATGCGTTAGAACCTCATATTTCTGGTAAAATTAATGAACTTCATCATAAGAATCACCATCAAACTTACGTTAATGGATACAACAGTGCTGTTGAAGACTACATCAAAGCTAGAGCAAGAGGTGATGTCACAAAAACCATTGAGGTGTTAAAATTATTAAATTTCCACGGTGGTGGTTATGTGAATCATAAATTATTTTTTAAGAATTTATCACCAGTAAAAGTTAATGGTGGTAAGTTACCTTCTGAATCTTCAGACTTCTACAAAAAAGTAATCGAACAATATGGTAGTTTTGATGATTTAATCACCTTGACTAATAAAAAATTAGCAGGTATTCAAGGATCAGGATGGGCGTGGATCGTCAAAAATAAAGAAAATAACTCCGTTCAAGTAGTTACTACATCAAATCAAGATACTGTTGTAAGTCCATTTATTCCATTAATTGCAATTGATGCATGGGAACATGCTTACTATTTACAATATCAAAACGTTAAAGCAGATTACTTTAAAGCTATTTGGAATGTTATCAATTGGAAAGAGGCCGAAAAGAGATATCAAGAGTAAACCTCGTATATCTACCCCGAATTATGGGGTACGGGAAGTGGAATCCGCAACCCCTAATTATGTTGCCCTTTCCTCACTACGGAAATGATTACCCGTTCTTTATAGTCAAATAAATATTTTTTTAGTGGGGTAAGACTTGTAGAAGACACGACTTGCAACGGCATTTAAGTAGATGTGCGGACGGGTGAAATATTTCAAATATAATTAAAATGACATCTATCAATTGGGGGATCTTAGGTCTTGGAAACATTGCAGCAGAGTTCGTTCACGATCTCTTACTCAACAACACAGAAAATGAAGAAACTAAATTAATTGTTAAAGCACTTGGATGTTCTTCAGTATCTAAGGGTGAAAAATTTATTGAGACTCAAGGAATTCAAGATAAGAATAATGAAGGAGTTAAACCTGTTGTTCAAGGATATGAGGAATTCTATAAGAATCCAGATGTTGATGTTGTGTATGTTGCTACACCACATGTTTTCCACAAAGAACAAGTTATCAATTGCTTGAACAATGGTAAGCATGTTTTATGTGAGAAGCCATTCACAATTAATGAGAAAGATTCAAAGGAATTATTTGATTTGGCTAAGGAAAAGAATCTCTTTTTAATGGAAGGTGTATGGACCAGGTTCATTCCAATTGCTAAGGAATTAAGAAAAAAAGTTCTCGAAGAAGATCTTATTGGTGAAGTATTTAGATGTTTCTTTGATTTCTCATTCAATGCTAATCTTGATACCACTCCACCAACATCAAGAATGAGAGATATCAAATTAGGTGCTGGTGCTATTTTAGATATTGGTATCTATTCAATTACTTATGCAAGATTATTCTTAGATGATAAGTTAGGTAAAGATCATACTCCATTTGATCTCAAATCAACCATCACAGTTGATCCTGTTGATAAAGTTGATTACAATACCTCTATGTTAATCAAACATAATAATGGTAAACAGGGTATTTTAACCTGTACCAATTATATCACACCACCTCAACCTTATGGTAGAGTTGAAGGTAAAAAAGGGTATGTTGAATTTTTTGCACCAAATCCTGCCAGACTTAGAAAATATAAGGTTGTTATGAATTCAGGAGAATCTTATGAAGTAGAAGATAAAGGACCATATGTTGGATTTATTTATGAAGCTTTAGCTGTTACAAAAGATATTAAAGCAGGTAAAATTGAAAATGATATTATGCCAGCTGATGAGACTTTATTAGTCATGAAGATGATGGATGATTCAAGATATGAAAATGATTTCAGATATGAAAATGAATAAGTTAGTTAGTTAATAAATGTCTTATCTTGCAGCCACTTTTTCGTGTACTTTCCAATGACATCGTGGTTCATTCGTAAACCTGCGCAACTAGACCCTATGTCAACTGAACAACAAATTTTAGATTCTTATCCTCAGATCTCTGCCCCTACTGACCAAACGGGCTATACTTCAAACCTTACAGAAGAACAAAAGCAACTTATTGTCAAACTTAGACAACAATTGAAAGATCTTGGGTACACACAAAGACTTGATGATGCTTCTCTTTTAAGATTTCTTAGAGCAAGGAAATTTGACCTTAAAAAGGCAAAAACAATGTTCATTAATTGTGAAACTTGGAGGAAAGATTTTGGTACAAACACCATTTTGAAAGATTTTGTTTATAGTGAAAAACCTTTGGTTGCAAAAATGTATCCTCAATATTATCATAAAACTGATAAAGATGGTCGTCCAGTTTATTACGAAGAATTGGGTAAAGTATATTTACCAGATATGCTAAAGATTACAACCCAAGAAAGAATGCTAAAGAATTTAGTATGGGAATATGAATCTTTCATAAATAATAGATTACCTGCTTGTTCTAGATATAAAGGTTTTTTAGTTGAAACTTCATGCACTATATTTGACTTGAAAGGAATTTCTGTCTCTTCTGCTTATCAAGTTGTAGGATATGTCAAAGAGGCTTCCAAAATCGGTCAAGATTATTACCCTGAAAGAATGGGGAAATTTTATTGTATTAATGCCCCATTTGGATTCTCTACTGCTTTTAAAGTATTCAAACCTTTTTTGGACCAGGTCACTGTTTCAAAGATTTACATTCTTGGATCCGGTTATAAGAAAGAGCTCTTGAAACAAATTCCTTCTGAAAATTTACCAAAAAAGTATGGTGGTACTTCTGACGTTACTGATGAAGAGCTTTACTTAAAAGATATAGGTCCATGGAGAGATGAAAGTTTAATCGGTCCTGAAGGTATAGCTCCAAAAGCTTTTAGTTAGTAATGTAATATATATTTATAAATATGCTATTTTAATCTTCCTTCTGCCACATCAAAAAAAAATCCTCTAAGGGTTTCTTTAGCCTTTTCAACATCTCCTTCGTTGATTAGTTCTAATAAATTTGATCTATTTGTTGGAGAGAATTTATATTGAAGATTTATAAACTCCCTGGCTTTACTTTCATCAAACATTTGAAACCCTGAAACTTTCTCTTCAAATCTTTGATTTATCCATATTCTTTGTTCTTCTAAAGAGGGGAGGGTTTTTTTTCCACTCCAAACACCTGCAATTGCGATGCTATTTGCTTCAGCCATAAGAAAGAACAATGGACTATGGGCTATCCCCACATGACATAAGGTTGGATCACTTATGGTGAATGTATACAAGTAGAGATTATCAACCTTTGTATATGCATAATTGTCTTTATCGTCTCTTCCAAGTGAAACTTTCACATAATCTTTGTTTTCTGGGTAGTCAAGAAATGGGTAATGAATATGATAACCAGTTGCAAATATGATATGATCAAAATCACACGCTTCACTCCCATCTTCGAACTTTACACCATTTTCTAAGAACTTGGATATTCTTGGATGTCTTATAAATTCCAATGTATCATCATTGAAAATATCTTTGATCCAATCTTTCTTCTTACCTCTTCCAGCAATTGGCTCTGTAGTATTCTTTATGTCCAATGAAACATGAACTTCTTTGCACAGTGCTAGAAGATAAGGAATAATATCCACAGCACTGACACTTCCTCCAACAACCATAACTTTTTTATCTTTATAATCCTCTGCACTTCTGAATGATTTTGTATGGAGAACTACCCCAGGATTTTTAGTTGCAAAGTGACGAAAATTTTCAATTTTTGGGAAAAATGGTATGTTAAATCTACCGACTGCTGCAACAACTCCATCAAATTCTTCTGTGTACCATTGTGCTTGATCTTCGTGGTATTTGACGACTGTAACCTCCCATTTATCTTCTCTTTTTATTACCTTCTCCACAGAAGTATTGAATCTAATATACTTTTCTAAATCATTCTGTTCAACATAATTATGAATATACTTCAATACTTGAGAATGGTGAACAAATGGATGGTATTCACTTTTTGACACTTTATCATTACTGTCACCAGAAGAGAATCTCATTAAATGATTTGGAATATTAGTGAAGAGATCATCATAAACTCCACTATTTGACCAATTCAATCCATTCTTCTTAAGAGTGTTAGGCTTCTTAATTACTGGGGATAGTATAGAAGAATTTTCCAATTCTTCAACAGTAGGTATATCAAACTTTGGTCTAATATTTGAAGGCTTGGAGTAGTCATCAACATCTGGAAACAGAGGATCGGTATTTTTTGTGTGGTTCCAAACCCCACCAAGTTTGGAACCTTGTTCAAAAACAACAATTTCATCGAATGCACAAGTCGATGGAGGGTTATGTGGAGGCTGGAAACTATTGATTGTTGACTCACCTTCTCTTGAAGTGTGGAGAAATTCATTCAAAGATGCAAGTCCACCAGGTCCTGCTCCAATGATTGCGATCTTTTTGACCCGAGATTGAATAGTCATAGGAGATTTAGAGTAGAAGAACGTGATATTTTGATAAGAGAAAGAAATCGTATGGTTTTAGACATGGATCCACAGTTTTGCAATGGTTGCGAATCGGTTGCAAATCACCACAGTAAATAGCGCTTGCGATTTCTCAAACGGGATAAGCCGATAGGAACTTATTCTAAAGTCTTTGAAAAGAATTAAAACTTAGAACCGGAGATAATGGTGATCTTCAAAAACCATTAATGATATCCCGCTTATTTTCAAGTCTTAATGCCTCTTCTCTGTGATAAAAGTTTTGCGGCCATTTTTATATAGGGTGAGAAGGGAGATGAGAGAGGGAGATGGGGCACAAGTAGGGAAATTGGGAGAGAATAACAAAAGTAAGAGTTTATGGTGGTTCCTGTAGGTGTTTAGTACCAATCTATTGTCGAAATTTGAAATATTAAAGAGTTTTAGTTAGCTAAATATCCGATGTTTCAACATGCAACTCTATTCTACTCAATCCTTACCTTAATCTTCCTTGATTTTTTTTTTATCTTCCTTTATTTTCCTTCCATCTTTTGTACATTTGTATAATCTATGTTCCTGTATATTCTGTCCTCTGTATAATTTGAGAAGTGGTAGTTGTCAATTGGTTTGGACACTATACAGTCTAATTTGGTTGCGAAATATTTTATTACTATACCAATTAACCACACACACTTGTTAACATTAAGTACGTTCCATTAGCTTGAAATGTCCTGTCCACGCTACAATGGTATTCATTGAAAATATGAAGCAACAAAAAGAGTTATACCTCTTCTATTGGTGGATTAAATTTGATTCTATTGTGGTAGACACAAACATTGAAAATACTCGATCAATACTAACACAAATCTCTCAATATTAACAGAGGCAATTCTCTAAACCCCAAACTAGCCCCTGAGGATGGTATTTGGGGAAAAAAAATTTTGAAAACGTATCCCCTAAGGGACCCCTGTTGAATTTTTTTTTTGTGTAAGTAAGTATTTTAGATCATAATTCCACAATAGAGATTAATTTAAGAAATTCAAGTAGGCCAAACGAATTGTGTGTCACGGGGGTAGGTACTGTGTAACTTCTGGAAAGTTTTAACGAATTTGGAATTTTGGTGGTGATGATGAGTAAGTTGATAAATCTATTGGTTTAGATTCGAATTAGATAAGTAGAAGAATTAATATATACTTCTTTGAACTGTTCTTGTTTACTTGTCATACATAGGGACCACAGAATTATTTTCAGAGTGCAAACAATAGTTCCTATTTACCTCCAATATTTGATTCTAAGTGAACTAGTGAAGTGTGCACCATAACATTCGTTATTATTCTTTGTAGAGTAGCTTTATGCTTCAAATATTTATAATAATATTGATTTCATCTTGATCTCTACCTCTTGCCATAGACATTATTTCTGTATCTGTGATTGGGGAGTAATTTTATGTTAAGGGATTTTACGATAAAGAGGGGACGTAGGGGTAAAGATGGGGATTCTGTCCTCTGTCCGTCAATGTGGAATTAGTGACTTCAATGAGTCAACAAAGGACCACATAAAGTTTTTTGTCTTTATACCCCGATATTGAAACCATCTACTAATTAATCGAAACTAACCGCAATTGATTACTTGATGACACAAATGTATTACCTGATTTCGTGTCTTTCCAACGCTCCTTGCTATTTATCAAATGAAGCCCCATAGCTTTCAGTTGAATATATAGAGTGAAGCAAGGATCCCCTATTCCAATTTTCGTTGCGCAAGTTTGATTAGTTCGTCTTCTCAAAATTTTTTGCAGCCGTTTATTTTAGACCCCCTTGCTCTAACTTGATAATTAATGCTTTGAATTATACTACCAATATCTTATCTGAGTAAATACGGACCCCTTATTCAGCACCAATTGTTTAGCCTCTCTTTGCAATCGTATTTATCATTTAATAGAACTTCCTACAACCAGACGTAATTTAGAGATTTAATAGGGTAATATGTAGTTAATAAGATACCGTTTTCGCATATTGATGTGACATTTGCACTTGTTAATTCAGTCTCTATCCGCAAATGTTTACTATATGTATTTTAGACTTGTATTCATTGAGATACAGCATCCATAGGTGAATTAGTTAGGGCCTAATTCAATCGCACCTTGAAAAAATCTGAGAACCCTCAGGTTCATCTTCGAAAATAATTTTTCACCTTATTAAACGGAGGTATCTCGCTCAAAAACCACCACGGTGCGTTTATTTAGAAATGTTAAGATCCACAAGCACTAAAACAACTGTTTTTATTACGGCTGATCACTTAAAATCTAAGGAGGCGTTGTAATTGTCTTTACATGAAAACCCATGTTAATGAGATTGAAAAATATATTGGTACGACAAAATTCTCCATAATTAAGGCCTTGAATTGATTTTTAAGACATCCGACTCATTACTCTCAGCCGTAAAATTCATATCAGCCTTTTGTTCTGTGATTTAGAGCCTTGTATAAATAGGTCTAGAAATCAGGGTCGGTTCATTCACCCTGAATTGAAAAACCGTCGCAACGAAAAAATTGAGATCTCAGTCTCAAAATTTTTTGCAGCCATTAAGACCAGCCTCTCTATTCTATTATTACAAATAGATCTTCATTTATAAAAGCATGTACACTTTTATATTATCTATATACCTCCTATTTCTATTCTGTACTTGAATCTTCATTGAGGCCTTTGTATCGTCGTAATTAACCACACATTTAACAAGAAGTAAATACCTAATCAACCTCTACTTTAGCTTAATTAAAGGAGCCGAAGTATCCAGAACCACCTACAGTATAAACCACGGTCCACTCTCTCATTTAAACATAAAACTGTTACCAAATTCCCCTACATTAACCATATAACAAGTTCTTTATTTACTACTTATTTCATATACAAAAAAAAAAAATGACAGGGGTTCCCCCTACAAAGTGTGTATCAGTATCCCGTCTATCAGTTTCCAATGATAATAAAAATATTTGGTGTGGCTTCCATCTCTCCTCCCCCACTTTCCCCCACCTAACTTCAACACCATATATTGCCTGCATATAAGGATCACCGAAAAAAATTGACAGGGGTTCCCCCCCACAAAGTTATATCAGTGTTTATCCCATGATGTAGGCACAGTTATTGAAGTTATATGGGAGTGGGGGTACCCCACCAAATAAAATCTATAATCATGACCACCGATAGACACTGATAAAGGACTAAATCACCAAAGATCTCAGCCAGCAATCACTACAGTAGTTATGTACCCTCAATGTGGTCCAACACACCAAGGATTGATTAACTTTGATACTGAAGATCATGAAGCTCCCCCACCAATTTAGTCCTAAATAAGCCAAAAAGGCTAGTAACAATAAAACTTGAGAGAGAATGTTTAGAGGTGGAGATTAACACCTGATCATTGGCTTGGGTCCAATAACTTATGTCTCACCTCCTAGAGAGACTATAAACTTGTGTTATTTCAATATGTAGTAGCAGCAGGTTGAACAGCACCTATAAACTTCTACACACTTTAGCTTTTGACTGTATGTAACCGTCAGTGATCTCTTACAGCAATTAATACAGCAGCAGCAGCAGACTTATTGTACTTATCTCAATATTTTTTTCATATGACTCATAATAGTACCCACCCATTTGATTCATAATCAGTTAAACTAAAAAATGTTAGTATCAATCCAACCCATGAGGTTGGCCTACAAATAGTTAGTATAAAAAAAGCAAAATCCAACCCATTGCTGGATTGAACAAAAAAAAAGCAAGATCCAACCCATTGCTGAGTTGAACAAAAAAATTTAGCAAAATCCAACCCATTACTGAGTTGAACAAAGAGAACAAAACAAAAAAACAAACATGCAAAATCCAACCCATTTCTGGGTTGAACAAAAAAAAATTAGCAAAATCCAACCCATTACTGGGTTGAACATAAGGCCGACCCATCACCGGGTCGACCCTGAACCACCAAGAAACGAACCATCACCGGATCATTTCTTGGTGGGAGAACTACACCATCACCGGTGTAGACCCAAGGAATAGACCATCACCGGAATATTCCCCTTGAAGAGA
>JANIVJ010000124.1:0-17050 GCA_030555785.1 Yamadazyma kanchanaburiensis | reverse complement strand
CCTAAAGCGTCTTCAGGATATGGAGTTTGAACAATACCAAACGATGATGTACCGGTTTCTGTGATAACCACATCTCCTTTTCTTAAGAATTTAGATACATTGGACCATAACCATTGTTGGGGTGACCAGAGACCAGAGACCAGAGACCAGAGACCAGAGACCAGAGACCAGAGACCAGAGACCAGAGACCAGGACCAGGACCAGGACCAGGACCAGGAGACTACACCACTCTAAATTACATGTATAAATATGCATATGCTAACGATCAACTTCACCAAAAACCAAATCCATTGTACCAATTATAGCAACCGCATCAGCCAATAAATTACCTCTTGAAATATGATCAAAAGCACCTAAATGAGCAAAACCTGGGGCTCTAATTTTACATCTATAAGGTCTTTCACTACCATCAGAAACAACATAAACAGCCATTTCACCTTTTGGAGCTTCAATTGCAGTATAAGTTTCACCTTGAGGAACAGAATAACCTTTGGTAAATAATAAGAAATGATGAATCAAAGCTTCCATATCTTCTTTCATTAAACTTCTTGGAGGAGGATTAATTTTAAAATCTTCAACTTTAACAGGACCTTCAGGCATATCATTAATACATTGTTCAATAATTCTTAAACTTTGTCTAAATTCAGCCATTCTGATTAAATAACGATCATAACAATCACCATTCATACCAACAGCAACATCAAAATCAACTAATTCATAAGCATCATAAGGTTGAGATTTTCTAATATCAAATGGTATACCAGAACCTCTTAACATTACACCAGATAATGAATAATTTAAAGCATCATCAGCGGTTACAACCCCAACATCTTGAGTTCTTGCTTTCCAAATTCTATTATCAGTAACCAATTCTTCAACTTCATCAATTCTATCACCAAATTGAGTTGCCCACATATAAATATCATCTAATAAACCAGCTGGTAAATCTTGTGATACACCTCCTGGTCTAAAATATGCTGTATGTAATCTTGCACCACTAACTCTTTCATAAAATTCCATTAATTTTTCTCTTTCTTCAAACCCCCATAAAAATGGTGTTAATCCTCCAACATCCATAATATGTGATAAAACTGACATACAATGATTTAAAATTCTGGTGATTTCTCCAAATAAGGTTCTGATATACTTTCCTCTTAATGGCACTTCAACATTTAATAATTTTTCAACTGCTAAAGCAAATACTAATTCATTGGTCATCATTGAAACATAATCTAATCTATCAAAGTATGGTAAAGCTTGCATATATGTTTTACTTTCAATTAATTTCTCGGTACCTCTATGTAATAATCCAACATGAGGATCACTTCTAACGATTTCTTCACCATGTAATTCTAAAATTAATCTTAAAACTCCATGAGCTGCTGGATGTTGTGGTCCAAAATTTATTGTAAAATGTCTAATTTTGGTATTTTGTTTAGCAACATTCTTTGGATCATCATCTTTACCCCATGTCATATCAATTTCATCTAAAACTTCACTAAAAGTTGTTTTACCAAGGGTTGAACCATCACTACTATATTTTTCATATTGTTTTCCCATAGCATTTATAAAAGGTTTTGGATCATTTGAAATGGTTTGAAGTTTAGAGGTGGTATTACTCAAACTTCTAGTGGTCCTTAAGGATCTACCTTTTAATAAGTTTAATGTTCTTAACATTATATTAATTTTAATTGGTTTGGATTCGAGGTTTTTTATTGAGAATAATATTAAAATAGGGTTGATTGATTGGTTAATGAGGTAGTGCGGGAATTAGAAATGGGAAAGGATGTGGAGGGAGAGTGTGATAGAGTAGAGGGAGAGTTGATAGAGTATAAGTGGAGAGTATAAGAGGGAGAGTGTGATAGAGGATAAGAGGGAGAGTGTGGTAGAGTACGGGGGAATGAGGGTTAGGAATTTAGCCTGGTATATTGGCAGATTGGTAGGTGTAATGAGATGAGAAGAGTGGGTGCAAAAGAGGCTGGAAGATGGAGGACGGAGACACTTGAAGGGAGGGACTGAAAGGGAGATAAACATAGCCAGTAGGGAGATATGCACAACCAGAGGTAGATATAGACACAGTAATGGATAATCTATTTTCGGATCCTACTCCGATCTCTGTGATTTGTTAGAATGAGATGTCATCTCTGGTAACTGTCACTCGTCTTTGATTCTGTCATCAATACATAGTCTACCATCTCTGGTACTACACTCCTCAGCTGCCAACTCCACTCCGTTCTTCTCTCCCTTGTTCTTCTCTCACTTTATTTCTCTTGTCTCTATTCCTTCTCGGTTCTTCCACATCTCTCTGCCTTCTCGGTTCTTCCACATTTGTTCTCACACATCTCTTTCTTCCCTTTCCTTTGGTTCCACCACACCTCTCTTTCTTTTTCTCACGCAATCCCACACGACCTCTATTTCAGTCTGGTTCATTAACCTAATTAAGAGGACGCGACGATTTCTTAACTTGCACACGCCTCGCCGACCCGATGCCGAGTTAATATACAGGACCAGTAGTTTTTTTTTCACTTACATTGAGCAGGCACTATAAAATATAAATCTAGTTAAATTCCCACTTTTCACTACATAACCTTATCAAAATATGAATATGAATAAACGTAGGATTGATGAAACTGAAAACTGTAAAAAGAAAACTATTGATGAAGTAACACAAAAATTATATACTACCTCAAATGAATGGCCAGTTTATAGTCATCCAGATGGTGGGGTAATAAAAATTACACCATGGGGTTCAATAAGACAATTTGAAGTTAATGGAGAAATGGTTACAAAATTTGAAGATATGTCATTCAATGATTATGATTTTAGTGCTGCAAAAACCTTGACAAATGCAACATCCAATTCAAGTTTAAATTCAAATACAACATCAAATTATAATGATTGTCCACAAACTCCACAATCAATTCAAAGTATAAAATTAAGTCCAAGTGACGAAGCAGAACAATATGTTATGAGAGGTTATGATCAATATGATCAATATCATAAAGAACAAGAACATTATTTTGGAATGGATGATGAGTTCTCTGAAGATATGATGACATGATAAAATTGTATTATAATTTTGAACTGGTTCAAAATATGTAAATAGTAGAGGAAGGGTATGAATTTTCGTCTACGATGTAAAGTATGTAAATTAGAGTAGATAGTAGAATGAATAAGTGAGGAAAGAGAGGGATGAAGAATAAGGGGAAGAGAGGGATGAGAAGAGTAAGGGGAAGGGGTAGGGGAATAGGAAGAGACGGTAGAGGAGATAAACCAATAATCTTACTGGTGCTATTGTTAGTCGAGCAATTGTCTAGTTGCCCAGGTCGATGCTCAGGCTCAGGTATGCTGAGGTCGAGACTCGTTGGCTGTGGGGGCTTACGTAAGAGATGAGTAGGAATCCGAGTTTCCTAAAATGTGTAGTGTCTAGTGTAGTGTCTAGAGTGTAGTGTCTAGAGTGTAGTGTCTAGAGTGTAGTGTAGTGTCTAGAGTGTAGTGTAGTGTCTAGAGTCTAGTGTAGTGTCTAGAGTCTAGTGTAGTGTCTAGTGTCTAGTGTCTAGTGTCTAGTGTCTAGTGTCTAGTGTCTAGTGTCTAGTGTCTAGTGTCTAGTGTCTAGTGTCTAGTGTCTAGTGTCTAGTGTCTAGTGTCTAGTGTCTAGTCTCAGACTACAGTACCCTATCTCTTAGACCCTAGTCTTGCCTCTATTTCCATCTCTATTCCCATCTCTAGTCCCAGTCTCAGTCAACCTCTAGCATCTGGCTATCAACCTCTAGCATCTGGCTATCAACCTCTAGCATCTGGCTATCAACCTCTAGCATCTGGCTATCAACCTCTAGCATCTGGCTATCAACCTCCATCTCCAGACTCCAGACCCCTCCTTCTACACTTTTCATTATCATTATTCATTATTCATACTAACATCCACATACACTAACTAATCCTTCTTGTTCAACACTAAAAGTTCTACAATATGCAATACCCTCCATTGGCTTTGTAACCCCTAACTTATTATATGTCAAAAATACATTATCGTCAATTTTACTACAATCCAATTTATCAAAATTTGATAACACCAATTTACTCCAACTATCAAAAGAGTTCAAATTTGGTATACACGCTTTTATGAATTTGATATCTTTTACACTGAATGTATTACTTGCACAGAGATCAAACCCATTAATTGAAACAGTATTTCTTGGTTCAAATAATTCATCATCTAATTTATTTATCGATTGAAAAATTGAATAATTTGGTAAGGATTTAGATCCAATAGAATCTGCACGAAAGTTGTTACTTAAATCTTTCCCAGTACATAAATCACTAAACCAAATTGTCAATGCATCAAAAGACCAGAATTGGAGAACCATTTGATATGATTCAATTCTGAGTCTGAGAGTGTTGGTATAATTTATGAGAGTAAGAGGATCTTGATCTGATTCATGAATGTTTGGTGCAATACCTGATTTACTAGTGTTAAGTGTTAAACTATGTATAACTGTGCATTTGTATTCATTCAAAAGACGTTTGAATTGAGTCCTTGATTTAATTGGCTCAAAGAGCATGTTATTATCTTTTATACGAGAATATTGGCTACTTAAATTCTTTAATCCTTGGGTCATTTGATACTTTTTGAAGAATGTATCTTTTACTTGAGTCTCGTCATTTCTGGTCTTATATAAGGACACTATAAGGTTCTTTATATCTTTAGAACAATTGAGTCTATGTATAATTAATTGAGTAGAATTTAATTCTAAGAAAACCGGTTCCCATGACTTCTTGATCTGGTTAAAAGGGTTGCTAAATTCTAATTTCATTACTGATAATCCAAAAAGTTCTAGTGTTGGGGTATATGATGGGAGAGATTCTTTTGATTCGGAGTATTTAGGACAATCTATAGTACTTTCATAATATGATGGGACTGAAGAGTACGTAGACTCTGATGCTATACTACCTCTATTTGAGAATAGGTCTTCATGTGATGGGGTTGAAGAGAGTGGTTCCGAATATATAGAATCACTCATGTTAAAAAAGTCCGGTATGTCTAAGTCCGGGGTTTATCTATGTGTCTGTTCTATGGGACTGTATCTATGTGTATATCTGGCTAGCGTGCTCTATATTTCTAGCCTTTTCTAATCTCTATATTTGATCTCAATATTTATTTCCCGGGGCGTCACAGTATTTATATTAACGGCCAAGACATCACGTATATTTGCTCCATTTACTATTCCACTTTGGGATCTTTTTACGATTTTGCTCGAACGCATTAATGACGCACTTACTAGTTTCTATACAGTACGTGAAGCAAATCATTCTCCAATTTGCTAAACACATGATACCTTAGAGTACATAGATCTAAGGTTCTTAATACTCTTATATCATCTGAGTTTATCCGTATTTCTTTGACTTATTTTTCTTGTGTTTCACAATTAATGCAGATCGGGTAGTAAACGGCATGCAGTACCTGGGCAAAATATGAGGCATATTCGGTATGCATTAGTCATGGCATTTTCATGTTCCGTGATAGGCTAAAACGGAGCGGCTTCAAAGGTGTGTATAGGTACTAGAGATCTTACATCTAATCGTTCTATTTTATCTATATACGTATCTATACTTGTAGTATGTTTGATATTCTTCACCTAGTCCAAGAAATTTTATCGCAGATTTGGCGATGATGAGGAGAAGCACGTAACCTTATTGAGGAAATATTTTACGAAGAATTTCTTGGTGTTCGGCTTTTGAAGTAGTTTTCCTGTGTCGATATCTCCGTCTAATGCTCCGTCTGTCACGCGTAGTGGGGTCTAGCGGGGCATATAGGGGTCTATATAGAGAGAAGTAGTATAGACATAAGTCCGGTAAACTTAATTAAGGTTTCCGGTGTGGGTGAGACGGGGAAAAAGGTAGACAAGTTGATAAGGCTGAGGGTTACTGAAGAACATCTGGGCTAGCATCGGGTTTCAAGTAGACAATTCCATCGCGTTTGCAACCAATAAATTGACAAGGCTTTGACATGAGTTCCTCTTGTATTCCGTTTTCTAAAGTCCCCCTCCTCCTCGTTCTCCTCTTCTACTTAACCCCTTACTTTTACTCCTCATACCTCTATGAATCATCTTGTTGTGCATTATTTGTAAGCAATTGTATATGGATCGGTCCGTTACCTTAAAAAATCGGATCGCTCAATCGCTCTGTCGGTCTAGCGGTCAATCGGTTTATCGGCCTTATAAAATCGCAACCATAGTTTAATCGTATCCCATGGCTCCTTTAGACAATTTTAAAACAAAATCTGGTAAACCAATTACTATTGGAACAGGTACCGGTACAAAATGGGCATATATGAAACGAGAAACTCAAACAGGTTTATGTGAACCAGTAATTGAACAATTAGGTTTAGCATTAGCAGCAGGTTTTAATCATATTGATACTGCGGATTTTTATAAGACTTCTGAAGAAGTTGGTAAAGCCATAGAGACTAGTGGAATCAAAAGAGAAGATTTATGGATCACTTCAAAATTTGCACCTTTCCCTTCAGAGAAGTTTGAGGAAATCAGTTTACCAACAGTATTCAATAATTTATTAAAGGATATGAAGACCGATTACTTTGATTTGTTTTTGATCCATACACCATTATTGGATCCTAAGTCAACAGACTCAATTGAAAACATGTGGAAGGATTTGATTGAATTGAAAAAAGCTGGGAAGGTAAGATTTATTGGGGTTTCAAATTTTGCACCCGAACATATTGAGAAATGTAAAGCCGTTTCTGAGACTAATGAATTTTATCCAAAATTCAATCAAATTGAATTCCATCCAAATTTACAAAATCAAACCACGGGAATTGTTGATTATTGTGAAACGAATGACATTGTACTTGAAGGATATAATCCATTATGTTCACTTTATAAATTTAAAGATGAAGGTCTCACCCAAAGTGTTGAAAAAATGGCTGCGAAATATTCCAGATCCACCAGTCAAATCTTGTTGAAGTATACATTGCAGAAGAACGTCATACCAATTACCACGTCATCTAATGAACAAAGAATTAAGGATGCATTGAATTTGGATTTTGAGTTGAGTAAGGAAGAAGTCGAAGAGATTAGTGAAATTGGAAATAAGAATAAGCAGAGATCTTTTTTCCCTGGATTGGATAAGTTTTAGATAGTTCAATATACAGTGTCAGTTTTATTTATTATATACGATTGACTATTGATAACCAGAAAGTGCCCCCAATAATTGAGAAGTACCACCAGATTGTTGAGATTCAGTAACAAAATCTTCCATAATTCCAAAAGCAGAACATACACCAACAATTCCTGCAATACCTTTACCAGCACCACCAAGAATTTCACCAACAATTGCTAATAAAGAAATTAAAAATGCACCACTAACAGAAGCAACTGGAATAATTCTTGATAATTCTTTTGTAATTGAAACATCTCTTTTACCAGCAATTGAGATCCCTTGTTCTTTAAATTGTTGAGAAATATCTTTTGGAGCATTACCAGATATTAAAGCCCAGTTATTAGCAAACCAAGTTGATAAAACAATAATACTAAAAGTATAAACAAAAGTTTTCAAAGGATTTAAAATAATTTGATAAATTGATGGACTAGTAAAATAATAAAGGACCCCATTTTTTAAAACTAATGAAGAGTTAATTAATTGATAATCACCAATAAGTTTATTATCTAAAATTTTTGATAAAAAGAAACCAAAGATTTGGAAATTAGATAAAATAGTAAGAGCAAATAATAAAGGTAAAGCACCAGTATATAATAATCTAATTGGATAAACATTATTCATACCTCTAACTTTAGTTGATCTAATTGGTAATTCAATTCTAAAGTTATTAAGACCAATAACTACTAAAATAGAGAAAAGAGCAATATAAAATTGAGTTAAATTTGGTAATTCTAATCTTGTAAAACTATTAAGAATATTTGAACTTAATGAAGATAAGTTAAAAGAAAAATTTTTAATGAAATTAGTAAGAGAACCTAAAGATTCAATTTTATTTGAATTCTTTAAAGGAATTAATTCTAAACCAACTAAATCTCTAACAAAATTTGAAGCATATTGAACAGTTAATAAAGCTAATACCCCACTACCAAATCCATAACCTTTATCAATGATTTCAACAATACTTGTAACCATAAAATTAAAAGAAAAGATTTGAAGGAAAACTAAAAATAAACTTGCAATTGAAACTTCTTTTCCAAGGGTGTACCCTTTAAAACTTTCATCAAAATAATTGGTAAAGAAGTAACCTAATAAATAAATGATAGCTAAAGCAAAAGAAGTTAATTTTTGACCTGTTTGATATAATTCTCTTTCACTTCTTAAACCTAAATTAACATTGATTAATTTTAATCCAGCACCTAATTGCCAAAGAAATCCTGAAGTTAAAACTGGTAAAACTCCTAATTCTAATAAAGTACCCTTTTCCATAGCAAAAATTGATCTGAATTCATAGAATGGATCTTTGATATATAAATAAGAATTTGGTTTTAATCCATAAATTGGAATTTGTCCAAGTAAGAAGATAATACCTGAACTAATTGTGAATACGATTTTTTCATCAAGGGAAACTTTTTCGTAAGGTAATTCAATTTCTGGTAAGATTGGTAAGAAGACCTTTACTAAGTCAAGTAAACGGACTGGGGTTAGTAGAGGTTGGGGGAATAATAATGGTTACATACATCCACTCATGTTGGTTGGTTGTCGAGGTGAAAAATTTTGTCGCGATAAGCCAGCTGGGGTGAGAGGCAGGTAGATAGAGAGATAAGGGAGGGAAATTGTAGGGAGACGAGATGATGGAGGCTATGGAGGAGGGAGGAAGGAGAAAATGGGGGTGATGAGGCAACAGGGGAAATAGGATAGAAGAGGAAGGAAGAGATGAATGTGGGTGCTTTCGCAATCACACTGTCTGATTCTCATATACGAGATCCTTTCGTAAATGAGGCCTCACGAGCATATAAGTTATATCTATTGACTATGAGTCTCTAATGGTCTGTTGGAGTCTGTGGTCTGCGTCAGGCTCTGGCTCCCCAGGCCCTGGGTCCCTCTGTCCCTGGCTCCTCTACTGCTCAAACTTTTTAACCATTTCAACAGCAGCTGCACCCCAATCAGTTCCATGATTATGACCACCCAAACCAGCTCTTTGTTTAGCTTGTTCATCAGTTAAACATGTTAATACCCCAAAAATAATTGGCTTATTTAATTCGAAATTCAATGACATAATTTGTTTAGAAACTGCATCACAAATATATTCAAAATGCATGGTTGAACCTTTGATCAAAACACCAATTGGAATGATGGCGTCTAATGGTTTACCCAATTTATCATATTTTTCACTTAATCTTTTTGTACCAAAAGGTAATTCAAAAGATCCAGGAATTGATTCAACGATAATATTTTCTGGTAAAACACCAAAATCAATTAATTTATCATAAGCTCCTTTAACTAAACTATCGATGATTTCTTTATTCCACCTGGCATGTAAAATACCAATTCTTAATTTTGATCCATCATATTTTTGATCTACTTCACCTAATCCGTGGATTGCCATTTTGTTCAAGAGTGAGATTAGTGAGAAGGTGGGATTGACGGGAAGGGAGTAGGACAAGAGGAAGGGTTGATAGGGTAGAGTAGTAGTGTGACAGAGGGGTAGAGATGGTGTACAGGGGGTGGGGTGGGTTAAGTGCATGTTTGTAGTACGTAACTGTTCTTGTAGATAATACATTCTGAGTGTCGTAGAATTTGCACCCATTGCCAAATTTATGGATTCAAGTTGTAAGAGAGAGTGAAGAAAAAATAATACAAGTATACCAATTACCCCAATAAGTAATACTAATAAGAAATACCAATTACCCCAATAAGTAATACTAATAAGAGATACCAATTACCCCAATAAGTAATACCCATACTAAGTCACTATCTTCACCTTTCATCTCTCATATTCTCTACCTTCTCTTTCTCGCCGTCTCTTTTCGTGTCTCGCACAACCACTATAAGTAGAGGTGAAAATTTTTTTTTTCTTTATAATAGATGATGATATGAAATTGACTGATACTCTTGAAGAAATTTCTTTTGGTTAAAAAATAGTCTTTCACCCCTATCTGATATTATGACCCTGGAGAAGAGAGAAGAGAGAAGGAGAGATATAACAGGAGAGTTACAGGAGAGGAGTAGAAGAGGAGAGGAGAGTGTTGAGTAGTGTTGAGTATTGTGTTGAGACAAGGCTATCACCATGTCTCACCATGTCTCTGTAATCTTGTAGTATCTCTGTTGTTGCGGGCGTAGACTGTGGTGGCATGGCCGTGGGCATGTATGGTGCCTAGACTGTGGTACATTCACTGTGGTTCTTAAGCCTGATCTGAGTGAAATTACCAGTACACACCGTACGGTACACTACGATGACCTCTCTCTCACCTTATCCGTACACTACCCCTGATACTCCTTATCGGAAAAGCAAATCTCATTAATAACTATGGCATTTAATAACTATAAACTAAACTATCCTACAACCAAAATCCTCGTCAACAATGAAGAAGATGAGGTTCGTCTGATCTTATCAGATGATCAATCAAGTTGGGTATTGTTTAATCCCGATTCTGATATCTTATCTAGTACAACTCAAGACCAGGACGAGGGTGAGGAACAGGACCAAGACGAACAGGACGGGTCCCAAGAGGAACAGGAGGATCAAGATTCTGACACAGATACAGATACAGACTCCCTCATCGATAACCTAGACCCATCACAACTGAGAATAGAAAGACTCTTTCATAAATCTTATGATAGAATAAGTAACTGGAACCTTAATAATGATATAGTTGATGATAATATAGCATCATGGGATTTAGATGAAAATTTAAGTCTTAATTCTCTTGATACTTCAATACTTAAAATGAAGGAGTTTTATGGTAATGATCTTATAAAGAATTTGAATAAGAAAGACCTTCAAAAATTCAGAAAAATCCACAATAACCTTAAACAATATTTAAATAGGAAACCTCCTAGTCCACTTTTAGAGCAGATGTTATTGAAGATGTATAGACCAAGGGTCAATATACCAAAGCCAGTTTATAATTTAAATATGGGATACAATAGGTATTTAAAGGCTACTATAAATAGTCATTATGATTATGATGATTTGACGAGCGAGACTGGGTCTTCATCGTTGGTTATGTGTGGGGGTAATACATGGAATGATGTGTAGGGGATAGTGGAGAGGTAAGGAGAGACAGAAAGAGGTACAGAGAAAGAGGTACAGAGAAAGAGGTACAGAGAAAGAGGTACAGAGAAAGAGGTACAGAGAGATATGGTAGAGGTACAGATAGAGGTACAGAGGGTAGCACAGAGGGTAGAGGTACAGGATTAGGAGAGTGGACTGGGACCCCCGATTGATATGATATATGATGTTATGGAACGGTAGAATAGGGATAGGTAGGTATAGGTACAGGTACAGGCAGTAGGATAGTAGGATAGATAGACCATTAGATTGATTAATACACGACTACACGCACTCTAACCAACGCGTAATCATCCACTTACCACTTAATTTATCAACCCACTTCTTTATGTTAAGATCAATTAGACAATTCTCTAGCACTTCAGCTAGATCAGCTTTCGCCAAAATGCAATTATTAGGAACCGTCGGTACCGTCTCTGCTAGAGAAACTGCCGCCGGTAAACCTTTTATCTCTTACTCATTAGCCGTTAATAGATACGCTCCAAATGAAGAAAATAATAGAAGTACTGATTGGTATAATATTAGCGTCTTTAATGACCGTCATATTTCTTTCTTTAACGACTACTTGAAACCAGGTATGCAATTGTATGTCGAATGTGATGTTAGACAAAAACAATTGGCTGATGAATCTGGTGAAAATAAAAGGTATGTTACAAACTTACAACAAACTAATTATGATGTTGTTAGATTTGCTAAGAAGGAAGAAGCCAGTGAAGATTAGGAGTATTGTATAGTAATATATGTTTTAGTAGAATCGGGGTCTGATAAGGTGTAGAAAGTGTACAAGGTGTAGAAAGTGTACAAGGTGTAGAAAGTGTACAAGGTGTAGAAAGTGTACAAGGTGTAGAAAGTGTACAAGGTGTAGAAAGTTTACACACTGAGATGTATTAAGGTACTCTCTACTCTTCCTCTCTACTCTTCCTCTCTACTCTTCATTCTACTCTTCATTCTACTCTTCATTCTACTCTTCATTCTACTCTTCATTCTACTCTTCATTCTACTCTTCATTCTACTCTTCATTCTACTCTTCATTCTACTCTTGTCTATTCCTTGCCTTAGACTAGACTGCTTACAGGCGTGTAGAAAAAATGGACCAGTAGGGTCGACTTGTGTACAGCCTTAGACTAAACAATACAGAAAATAGACCAATTATATATCATCTGTCACTTGCTGAACCAGTTCCAGTTTTTCCACCAATTTGGACACATTCCCAACAGCACTAATTGGTATTGTATTAGCACTTTTAAGCTCTAGCCTCCCTGAGTTTGGTATTTTGAATCTTAAAGAGGCGATGGTATGTAAGTGAATATATAAAGAGGAGAGGAAGAAATAAAGAAAGTATATAAGTACAGTTGAGGTTGATGAAGTAGAGGGTGGGGGTTATTACTGTTTACTGGTTACTTATTACTTGGCTATTTCAGTAATCGATTTGAAGAGGGTACGGGGAGTGGGAGTAGAATCAGCATTTACAGTTTCATCCAGGAAACTCGTCCTGTGAAGTCGTCCAGACTTCCAGGTCAGATCCTTTCTTGCTC
Organism: Yamadazyma kanchanaburiensis; assembly: GCA_030555785.1. Taxonomy (NCBI): domain Eukaryota; kingdom Fungi; phylum Ascomycota; class Pichiomycetes; order Serinales; family Debaryomycetaceae; genus Yamadazyma; species Yamadazyma kanchanaburiensis. Next base: position 4,267 of record JANIVJ010000124.1, on the reverse strand, counting down.
GTTCACCATCGCTTCGCTCTGGTTCACCACTCTGGTTCACCACTCTGGTTCACCGCACTTATTCTCATCGTCGCGATGAAAAACATTTACATGAACTTCATCTCTCCAACCATAAACCTAGGGGATCCAATCCTAGATTCCCTCCAATTCCAAAGGGAGAACCAACCCCTCAAATCATCCACTAGACTTCAAATAGACCTCGACTCAGTCAATGATGTAAGTTATAAAATCAAAGTACCAAACTTTAATGAATTAACACCATTAAAATTATCATATAAATACATTACAGATTTAATTAAGATCGATTCAATGATCCCAACTGATTTATACAGTGAAGATAAACTCAACAAGGTCAACAACACCGTCCTTGACAATTACTACTACAATACTAAAGGACTTGGAGAGTTGAGTAAATTCGATAAAATCAACCAATTTAATCTCCCAGATAAATTCTTTGATGAATATAACTCGAGTGAATTGATAAGTAAGATGGGGTTATTACCAGAGATCGAAAGATGTTGGATTATTGTTGATAATAAACTTATTCTTTGGAATTATACTGCCCCACAATCTTCATTTAATAAGACCAATCAATTCTTAACAATTGATCAAATAAGACATTCGATTTTATCAGTTAAACTTGCCAAACCAAGACCAGGGGTATTTGTTAATGATGTGAATTATATTCTTCTTGTATCAACCCCAATGGATATTCATATTTTTGTCATCAAATATAATAAAGAACTCAATAATGTTGAAGTATTTGATCCAAACTTATCAGTATCCGTTCAAGGATTAGTTGTAAATAATTTTATAGTTCGTAAAGATGGAGATATTTTCTTTACAGAAGGAATTAATATTTGGAGATTAGATTATAATAATAAATCTTCTTTTATTAAAAATAGATGTGATAAAGTATGTCTTACTAAAACAGGGTTTGGATTACCGAGTATATTTGATGAGAAGACTGGTCAAACTGCAGTACCTGAAGTAATTAGTCAATTAGAAATTGATGATGAAAGAGGTATTTTATATTCTCTTTCTAATAAATCTATTATTAGAACATATTCTCTTAAAGATCATCAAATTTCTACTTCAAATAAACTCACCCCAAATGAAATGTATAGATCACTTTCAAACCTTTTCGTTGATTCAAATAATTTCAAATCATTTTCGAAATTTAGAATTATGAATATTCATCCAATTCTTTCATTTGAATCTTCTTCTGTTCAGTTAATTGGTGTAACTAATTTTGGAGTAAGGATTTTATTTAAATTAGGAACTGCTTCATTTTTCTCTTCAAGTAATAGACTTAAGTTGAGTGTTATAAATATCAAGTTCCCTCCTTCAAAAGAATTACCTTCACTTAATAATGAACTTGATTCTTTTACAAGATCAAAACAATACATTTCTCAACTCATTTCTAATCAACAAAGAAGTGAACTATTAAAGAATACAAAGTTCAGTAAGATTATTAGTCCTGGAGTATTTGTTGTTGCAAAGAAATCTAAAACAAATGATAAGTTATTTGTATCAACAGTTAACTATGGATTTTTAAAGAAGAATAATAAACTTATTGAAGATGCGGAGTTTTTCAAAATTGATACTAATACATTTATTCATGATATTGTTCAATTAACGCCATGTATGAATTCTACTAATCAACCAAATGGATATGCAAATATTCTTGCAAGTCAATATACTAAAGAGCCTTTGAAATTTGCTGTGTTGACCAATGTAGGTATTCAAATCTATGAATTTAGAACTCCTGATAAGGTGATCAATTCACTTAATGAAGAGATTTTAGAGAATTTCATTGAAGAAAATGGTTATGAAGAAGCTTGTTCTACATTATTATACTTATCATGTTCATATGGGAATAGTGTTTCTAGTGACTTATTTAAAAGAAAAGCTCAAATGTTATTTGCAACATGTGGGAATAATCCAAGATTAATTGAAAAAAATGGATCATTTTTAAATCAAAAAGAACCTCATGATCAAGTCATTTTAAGTGATAGGTTCTATGGGACTTGTTTATTAATCTCAAGAATATTTAGAGATTATTGGAATAGTAAGGTGTTTTTATCACTTGAAAATGTTAAGTTTAATACTCTTGGTCATGTTGAATCTGCCAGTATTAAAGATAATTTACTTATCAAGGGATTAAATATTAGTAAGAAACAGATTGAATATTTCATGGGTTCAATCATCGTGTTAATTGAATTCTTTAAAGACAATTCTAACATCATTCAAGGACTTCATGCTCCAAGTTATAGTTCAGATCCAAGTAGATTTGATAATGAAATTTGTTTAAGAAGTGAACATATAGCATTTACATCAATTTTAAAATCTTTAGATTCAATGAAAGAAGCTCTTAGTTTCTTGATGGTACTTATTGAAGAAACAGAATCTAATAAAAATTTCGATGAAATATTAAAATTCTTAACAGTTACAAATCAATTGAATTTACTTAAACTTAATTTTAAGGATTTACTCTTACCAAATGATGAAGTAAAGAATTTAATTCGTGATTTACTTAGTTCTATTATTAATAAGAATATTCTTAAAGGTGGATCTATTGATCTTATTGCTAGTTCTTTACAAGGTAGATGTGGATCATTTGTATCAACAGATGATGTACTTATATTTAAAGCTATTGAAAACTTGACTAGAGCAAAGAATATTGGATTTAGAGATAATGATCTTAAAATCAAATGTCTTAAAAATGCTGTAGTATTATTTGAACAAGCATATTCTTCTCTTACATTTGAAAATATTCAAAATTCTATTGATATTATGTTGGAATTAGAATACTTTATAGGGGCAGTAGAATTGTTACTTAAACTTGCTAATAAGTTAGAAAAGACTGATCCAGCAACTGTAACAAGACGTAAACAATTATATGACATTGTATTTAAAATTTTAACTAAACTCGATGTAAAAGTTGTGAACGTTACCCAGGTCAATGATCCTATTAAAATCAATGATATAATGGAAATTAGAAACTCTACTTATGATACATGTTTTATATCAAAGGATAAACAATTCCATTATGAATTTTATCAATGGTTTATTGATCAAGGAGTTAGTGAAAGATTATTGGATATCAATACTCCTTTTATCTTACCATTTCTTGAAGAAGTATCTATCAATGATATTAAATTGAATGAATTACTTTGGAGTTATCATGCAAAGAGAGAAAATTATTATAATGCCGCTAGTATTCTTTATGCTCTTTCTATTTCTGACTTTAAAATCAATTTGGTACAACGTATTGAATACCTCTCAAGATCTAAAGGATTTTGTAATTGTATTTGTCCTCCAAATTTAAGACAAAAAATGATCCAACTCTCAACTCTCGTAGAAGATTTATTTGATGTTGCAAATATTCAATTAGATGTTTTATTAACTATTAAAAATGATAAAAGAATTAACTCTTCAAATAAACAATCATGTATTGATCAATTAGATCATAAAATCCTTAATCTTAGTGACTTGTTTAATGATTTTACTGATCCTTTGGGTTATTATAATCTTTCGCTCTTAATCTTCAAAGTAAGTGATCATAGAAATAGTGATGATATATTGAAAAGATGGGAATATTTATTTGAAAAAATCTATCATAATGAATCATCAACATTATCTATTTCACTCCATAATGAGTTTGTAGGTATTGGTAAGAAAGTATCAAATAATGATTTAGTTTTTCCTGTTGATAAACTTGTTAAATTAATAGCAAAAACTCTTTATGATTCAAAAGAATCATTACCATGTGGAGTAATAGTTGATATGTTTATTAAATCAGGAGTATCTTATGATAAGCTTTATTATATATTAAGATCACAAATTGAAAATGATACTTATGAGATTTATCCAGGCTTTGTTAAGTATTTGAGTGATAATGAGATGGTTTATTTGATAAAAGAATGGGTTAATAATGATAAGAGTTTACGTAGTAAGGTTTCATATGATAAGGTGATGGAGATTAAGGAGTATAAGATAAGTGAAGATCCTATAAGGGAATTAGTTAGATAGATAATAAAGAGTAGAGAGGACGAGGGGGAAGATGGAGAGTAGAGGGAGAGTAGGGGGAGAGTAGGGGGAGAGTAGGAGGAGAGTAGGGGGAGAGTAGAGTAGAGAGTAGAGAGAGTAGAGAGTAGAGAGTAGGCCTTTGAAGCATAAATCAAGATCACTTAATTAAAAAAATTCTTTTGATCTTGTGATGGTTAAAATCGACTTTTTTTTTTGTCAATAGCGAGGTACCAAT
>JANIVJ010000123.1:0-12500 GCA_030555785.1 Yamadazyma kanchanaburiensis | reverse complement strand
ATCATCTTCGATCCCCTAACTTTCGTTCTTGATTAATGAAAACGTCCTTGGCAAATGCTTTCGCAGTAGTTAGTCTTCAGTAAATCCAAGAATTTCACCTCTGACAACTGAATACTGATGCCCCCGACCGTCCCTATTAATCATTACGATGGTCCTAGAAACCAACAAAATAGAACCATAACGTCCTATTCTATTATTCCATGCTAATATATTCAAGCTAATGCCTGCTTTGAACACTCTAATTTTCTCAAAGTAAATGTCCTGGTTCGCTAGCCACAGAATGACTAGTTAGCCAGAAGGAAAGGTTCGGTTGAATCCAGTACTCGCAAAAAAGCGGACCGGCCAACCAAACCCAAGGTTCAACTACGAGCTTTTTAACTGCAACAACTTTTACATACGCTCTTGGAGCTGGAATTACGTTCTTACGGCAACTGGCACTGAAAAAGCGTGCATATAAGGTGCGGGGAAGGTCTTTCTTTTGTTCGTAGAATAATTATATTAAACTATGAGTAGCAAATCGATAAGGTGATAATTATTATATTTTGCGTTGTTGTACATGATTTATAGTTGTTTTATAAAAGGGTCTCTTTCAATATGGATGTTACATAAATTGTACATGAGGAAATTTACTTAATTCTTTTGAAGCTTATGGAATAACAGTTTGAAGCTGGATATACATCTAAAAGAATGATTGAAATTTTTGGTTTATGTATTTAAGAGTATGTGTTGCTAATTATCAACATTTTGTTTTCGCACGACATGGTTGGTGATTGTATTGATTTCATTGAATTTAAATGGTTTCATGAATTTAAGAGTTTTGATAGAAACAGAAGAGATGGTTATCGTGGTAAATTGCTTTTTTTTTATCATAAACTAGCTTGTGTGTTGAGTAAATATAGAATTAAATTTTATTCGAGGTAAAAAAATAAAATCTCAGTGTGCGAAAACGAGGTTTAATAATATCAACATTTATCCCTTGCACTACCGTGATGAACTATACGCGCATTCACAGTAAAACTTGGTACATAATTATCGCGGCTAAAATGAGGTTTGATAATAACAACATTTATCCCTTGCACTACCGTGATAGAGTAGAGATTTAATGATAGTAAAATAACGTATATGATATCAGATGAGAGCCATAATTTTGTATAGATTATAAACAATGCTGAATCAAATAGATCTTTATAACTTTAATATAAAATTTAGATTTAGAAGAAATATATTTATAAATTTTGCGAATGCTACTGAATATAGTTTGTAACAAATACAATTTCAAGAAAATAAACAAACATGTTTTACACTCAGCGATACATTTATTATTCATATAAATCAATAACTACACAATCATCACGAGTACCACTAATAAAGCCTCTAAATTCAATAGAGTAGAATGTGTTACTATGAACAGGAATTTTACCTTTGAATTTATATAAAGTTTGATTCAAATAAGTAATATTTTTAGTATCGAAGACTTTAGATAAAATTTTGTAATTCAATTTGAACCATATCAATTCATTATCAGCTGTTTTGAACTGAAATTCTGCCATAGGAATCAAAGTGGTCAAAGCTTGGTTACAACATTTAGTATTTCTGGTTAACCTTCTACATTTGACACAACCAAAGTAGCTAAGGTTCCTATAAGAACCTGTGAATGAAACACCTTTTATAACACCCACATCTAACATACCAAATTCATTAGGAATTAGTTTAAATGATTTGTATACAATCGGATTTTCCTTTAGAGAAATAATAATATTTTCATCACCGTATTCTTCATAAAACTTGAAATACGAATACTCATCTTCAGATTCTACATAAACCATATCTGATTTTATTAAGATCTTTGCGTAAGGAGCCATGAATAAATGTGTTAAGAATATTTTTTAGAGATTTTAGCGCACAAAATTTAAAATAATAATTTAAATTCTTTTATTAGGTTTTAGATAGATATATTTTCAGAAGAGAAATTACATTATTTACAACCAAATACATTCAAAAGAATAATATAGCCAATAGTTGTAGTTGATTCACAATCGTAAGAATTAATGAGGAATATATTAGCTCCTGCATATAGACCTTTAAAAATTAACACATTAATCAAATAAGGGGCACTGCGAATCCTGTACACAGACTCGATAAAAGTTAACACATTAGTCAAAAATCCTGCACATAGAATCAATGAAAGTTAACACATTAACCAAATAAGGGGTAAAAGTAATCTTAAGCATACAATCAATTAAAGTGAAAATATTTATTAGCTTATAATCTAACTTAGTGCGTACATAACTCTGTTTCAATCACTATCACCGTAAATATAAATCTTTAAACAGCAATGACTATGAGTGTGTACAATTAATGACTCTGATTGAATTGAATAAAACTCTGATTCAGTTGAATATTCACCCTCTATACAATAACTAAGGTAACTTATAAAACTAATATCGTAAGTTTTATCTTTTAATAGCATAATACTGTAAATTTTCATTTAGAGTTATATAAAAAAAAAAATTATTTCGAGAACATTTATTAAATGTATAATTTGGTTACACAAAAGCATTTAACACCATTTAATTCACAATCTCTAATTTCAAAAGTATAACGCTTCTTGATATCAATTTCAAATGATACTTTACATTTATAATTAAGTACATCAATTTCAGACGTATTGAAAAGTTGTGCTAATAAATTATGATCAAAAACAACCCACAAAGTTTCGTTCAATAACGTTTTAATTTGAAATTTCATAATCGGAATAGTACCAATAATAAAGTCGTTACAACAATTATAACTATTTTCAACATACTTCTCCTTACAACAGTAACAACCAATGTATGAAAAATTCTTTGAAAAACCTGTAAAAATTACATTTTTAAAAATCACAGCACCTTTCTGTTTAAAATAAAAAAGAAAATCTTGTAATGATTCACAAACAATTCCTTCTAATACTTCAGTATGGACAATTTTCTTATTAACTATATTCTTACCCTTATAATCTATAGTTTGAGGATCAAAGTTAGCAGAAATCTTGTATTCATCGATGATTATCATTGCTTTTGGATCATTCATGATGTGGTAATTTAGAATATTCCCACATCCTGTATAGAATCTCGCTTATCTTACGGTTACAATTTTTTTAAAACGAGAAAGTTTACCTGTTCAATTTATTACATAAGCATTTATCGTAAATCACGTGCTTATTATAATTTGGATATAACTATCGCGAATATAAACAAGAATTGAGATGGTTTAAATAGACAAGAATTATCGAATAGAGTATCATACATCAAGACTTAATATACTTTATATTTTATTCACTCTCACAATCAATATATATTCAACTAAATACCTATTTTTTTCCTAAAATAGCAATAGCTTCTTCAGTAGATACATTCAAAGACGATTTAAGACTCTCAACAAAAGTAAAAGGACTTGGATTAACAACAAATTTGGAAGCAGTATAGTTAAAACCATCACCAAATGATTTGGCTTTAAAAGTAATATTGAAAGTTGTTTTATCACCTTTATATCTATCCTTAATAAAATGAGTCATATCTGTACATTCTAAAATTTGGTTTAAAGACTTCATTCTTTCTACAGCATTAATATTAGCAGCAACATTTATCAACTCAAATAAAGTACTTGAAAATAATGTAAGTTGAACAATACTACCTGTAGAAGTTAAAAAATTAACACTACACATAGGATACCGAATTGTACCTACTGCACATCCGCAACTTAATTTCTTACATTTAATACAACCATCGTAAAATGATGGATCAAAAATATAATTAGCAAATTTAACTTTTTTAAGAATAAAATTCATACTATTATTTTCAAAGACTTTTGTATTAGAAAAGTCATAAACCTCATTATTTGGAACTTTAATTGCTTCAGTAACATCTTCTTCTTGATCAACATGTAAACCAAAAGTTTCAGCTGTCTCAGGAAATGCCTTTATCATCAATTCCCTTTCCCTAGGAGTCATAGCATTAGCTTGTTCAATAATGGAAGTTCTAGCAGTACTTGTACCACTAGAACTTCTATCAGTGCTTCCACTACTAGAAGTTCTATCAAATAAAGATGGAACAGATTCATCATTATCATCAGCTGGACTACTATTTTCTAAACCTAACATAAATGGACTTCCAAGAGAATTTGAAGTATTGTAATTAATAATTTGAGTTGGTGAAAAACCAATATGATTAGGTTTTTTCCGTTTGTTAGGATTTCCAATAGCATCTTCTAAAGCATCACTTGATTCTTCAACTCTTCTTTTATCATGATCATCATATGATCTTTTACTATGCTTATTACTATTCAGTGATGATGAAGAATTGGAAGGAGTGATAGGAGGATCATCTAATTCAGTAACAGGAGTTGTAATAACCTCAACATTATAATCAGTAGTTGTATTATTAGCATTAGCATCATCATTTTGAGTAGGACCAACATCCTCTGGAAGAATAATAACAGGAGCATCATTAGAATTACCTAACTTATCATCATCAGAATTAATAATACGTTCATGAGAAATATTTTTTGGACTGCCTTTTGATTTTTTTGATTTCTTTGATTTCTTTGATTTACTTGAATGATGTTTACTCATTTTTGATTGAATAAAATAAGGATTTTAATCGGCCTTTTATAGTTTTTGATGTGGCAATTTCTTACAGATTTGTTCTAGATTTTCTTCAGTTTTTTTGGGCATTGGTTTAACATTTGTTTCAGTTTTAGTTCAAGTGGTAGTTTAATATTTCTTTTTTTTGCTACCCCACAATTATGATACATACGATGCAGATAATCATTTTCGCCGAAATAATCCAATTTATGTAAAATTATATGCTCTTTATTCCATACACGACCTACACATTATTCTTTTTGTAGAATCAACTACCGATCAGAATACCGAAAGAAATTATACATTTAGCAAAAGCAAAACTTCAACTCCTTCTAATTTGAAAGAACATATTACCTGCATAAGAGATATTTCTTTTACATTTCTTTCGCATTTGTTTCAGATTTGTTTCAGATTTGTTTCAGATTTAGTTCGAGTGATAGTTTACGAATAGGTTTGACATTTCTTTTTAACTGCCCAACAGTTTCCATACATACAATGCAGATGATCATCTTTCCCAAAATAATTCAATTCAATTAAAATTATATATTCTTGATTTAATACACGACCCACACATAATTCTTTTCTAAATTCAACCATCCATAAAAATACTGAAATAACCTATGTACATACTAAAAACAGAACTTCTACTCTTTCTCATTAAAGAGAAAATATTGATTTTCTCCATAAGAAATTGATACTTTATTCCGCATTTCTTTAAAATTTGTTTCAAATTTGTTTCAGATTTGTTTCGAATTTAGTTCGAGTGATAGTCTAAGTATAGGTTTCATATTTCTTTTTGCTGCCCAACAGTTTTCATACATACAATGCAGATGATCATCTTTCCCAGGATAATTCGACTTATATAAAATTATATATTCTTGATTTAATACACGACCTATACATTACTCTTTTAAAAATGCTGGAAGATATTATCTCTTTACCAGAAAGCAGAGCTTCAACTCCTCCTAATTGGAGGGGACATGTCAAATTAGCCCCACAAGAAATCCCTGATGTCACTCTACCAATTAATTACGATAAATCCTATTTTAAACATATCACCACAAAAGACGCAAAAATTAACCTAGGACAGTTTAATATGAAATGTCCAATGTGTGGTGCTTTATTCTGGAATTGTGAAAAAGATTCTAAAAAGCAATTCTACCCCTTTTGTTGTTCAAATGGTGGTATTCATTATAAACCTATAAAATATAATTATCCTGAAACTTTTATCAACACTTTGAAAACAAAACCATTTTATATAAATATAAGAAAACTTAACAATTTCATTGCTCCAGGTTTAATTCAATCCAAAGGAAAACATTTAGATTATTCAAGCTTTTCAATTACTGGAAGAATTTCTATATTTCAAAAACCTTATAATTTTGTAGTTGGTGATTTAAATCCATTACTCTTTGTTTTAGATCCAAAATCAAGTCAAGGATTTTCAGATATAAGAGGTTTATATAATTTTATTGAACCTTACTTAAAATATAATAGAATTTTAAATTATTATATTAATGTTAAAGAAAATTTAGAAATCTTGATTAATGAAAATTCCAATAATGGTACTACACCAATTATTAGATCAAAATACAATGATGCTAAATCCATTGAAGTTACTGCTAGACAACATTTATCTTCTAACCCTAATAGTTTAACAGTACTAACATTCCAAGATGATCAAACTTTCGAAAAAGATCGCTTCACTCATTATATAAGCTTAACAAAGGATATTTCATTTGTCAGAACTGATATATTAGAAACATTAATGATTTGTTATCCTCTACTATTCTTTAGTGGATTACCATTCTACAGACAGAGAAGAATAAATTCAAGTTTTAGGAATCGTAACAACACTAAAAAGATTACTAATATAGAAGCAATTACTTCATTGTTACATTACAGACCTAACGGAGATCCATTATTTCAATTGAACAACTCATTAAGAAATAGCTTTATCACTGTGTCTTTTGCATTAATTGATCAAGATAGAGTTCAGTATCACAAAAACCATCCTGATACATTTAGACATGTTGAAAATAATAGAATTCTATATTCATTGCCTTCACTGGTAGTACATTCTCCTGCATGGTTTAAAAAGAAAGGTGATGATATCAAAAGAATTATTGATGAGTATGGTGATCCAGATGTATTTTTCACATTCACTGGTAATCAAAAATGGGATGAATTGAATGATATTAATGATAAGGTAACTTATATAAGATTATTTAAACAAAAATTCAATATCTTGCTTCATTCAGCCATTCCAGCAATATATGGAGAAATTAAAGCTCACGCATACCGTACTGAATTCCAAGAAAGAGGTAATATTCACATACATTTGGTAGTTTGGTTTAAGAATTTGCGTAGGGATTTTAATAGTTTAAACAAATTATTCAAGTGCGAATTTCCTGATCCAATCAGAGAGCCACAATTATTCAATATTATAAGAAGGTTTTACTATCACACATGTTCATTTGCCCATTGTAAGAAGGAAACTGGTACCTGTAGATTTAATTTTCCAAGAAGATTTACTAATAAAACTTATATTGAGGATGGACAAGTATTTTTCAAATCCCGCGACAATCCAATTACTTTTGAGAATACTACATATAATAATGATAGAGTTGTAACATATAATCCAATCCTAGCTACCCAATTTGATGCTCATATCAATACAATGTTAGTCTCTAGAAGTAAAGATAAAAGATTCACTTATCAATATTTATTAAAATATATATTAAAACCATCAGATTTAGCAACTGAGAATATTGAAATTGATATATCTGAAACAAGGATTGATTCAAGTACTGTAATAATTGATAAACAAAATAGATATCTTCAAGGAAGAAAAATTCCAGTAGAATATGCAATAGCAAGATATTTCAACATTCCAATTTTTTCAAATAATCCTCCAGTAATCAATTTAAATATCCATTTAGAAAAGACAGCAATTCTTGTGGAACAACAAGATTACATTGAAGAACAACTTAATGAAAACATTACCACCCATTCAAACTTTTCAATCGATAACTTAAAATTTCAAACAAAGGATTCAGACTTAATTAAATTTTTCAAATATAATAAAAGATTTCCTAACGCAAATACAAAGTATTTATTTTATGATTTTATGAAAACTTTTATATTTTATCCAAAAACCGCTGCAAGCTTCAAAAATTGCATTCATCCAATGAATGATGATGATGAAGGAGGTTGGGTTCCAAGAACACAAAAGAAATTTTTATTAAGATATCCAGAAATTTTTAATGTAAGTGAATTATCCTTTTTAATAATTGCATTAAAAAGCATTTATAGTCCAAAAGATTTTGATTCATTAAAAATAGAAGGTAGCCATGAAAGATTCTGTCGTCAGAATAAACTTATACAATTCTCTTTATCAATTTGGCAGCATGAGCTATATTCCTTACCTTCAGATACTGATCCATCAACTGTAAGACATATTTTTGCAATGCTGTTAGTTAATATGTTACCAACAGATATGGATTTTAGAGTTGTATTCCAAGATAACCTTTTTAAAATGATTGGCGATACAGATCCTTATCTTATTTATAATCTTCCCATTCCAATTCATTTACAACGTCAAATGATTGCTTTATTTTTAATCAATAGAGAAATTCATTATAGATCAAATAAATATATTGATAATGAATTTGATATATTTAAATTGGATATGATAACAGACTCATATGATTGGACTCCCTTCCTTAATCACCTTAATTCTTTTACTACTGTGACTCGCAACTTACAAGATTTTACAGAAATCGCTCAAAGTCTCAGAAATTCTTTAAATGAAAATCAATTACAAATATATAATGAAATTATTAATAAAGATTTTAATCAACAACAATTTATATACATTAATGGTAATGCTGGAACCGGTAAATCTCATCTATTAAATGCCTTGTACACAAATATAAATCCCCATAAAACTTTAACTTGTTCTTCAACTGGTATTTCAGCTTTAAATTTAATCAATGGAAAAACAGCCCATAGTTTATTCAAAATACAAGGTAACATTGCTTTAGATATTGAAAGTCAATTATTCAATATTTCTGATTACGACTTCCTAAAACATATCGATATCATTATATGGGATGAAGTATCAATGTCAAGTAATGAATTAATTTCTTTTATTAATAGATTGCTTCAAGAAGTATTTCACTCTCGTTTACAATTTGCTGGAAAATCAATCATAATGGCTGGTGATTTTAGCCAATTTTTGCCAGTTGTTAAACATCAATCAAATATAGAAGGTGCCAGACAAGCTTTTTTGAATCATCCTCTATTTGAATCCTTTCAAAAGTATAAGTTGTCAGAAAACATTAGAGTAAAAAATTCAACAATTAAAATTCCATATGTTAAATTCCTTGACCAATTGAGAAAACCATCCATTACAATTGTTGGTCTGCCTGTTCAACAACCTTACATTCTTCAATATCCACCTTTTATTAATCATGTTTCCTCTTTATCTGAATTGGTTAAAGCTGTATATGGCCCTAGCCCTTCACATCATACTTTTGATTTTATAAATTCAACTATAATCCTTGCTTTTAAATTAAAAGATGTTGATGAATGCAACAATCTTTGTGTTGAAAAGTATAAAACTTTACAACAAGCAACGCTTAATGAAACGTCTTTAGATAAAGATTTAAACCCAACTCAAACCTTTGGTACTCAAATATATAAAGGTTGTCCAGTAATGTTACAACAGAATATGGATATAAGAAATTCTTTAGCTAATGGAACAAAAGGTATTGTACAGAAAATAGACAAGTATTCAATTACAATAAAATACTTAAATGGACAACAACTACAAGAACATAAAGTATATCCAAGTCGTCAAAGAAATAGAGATACTTATGATATAGAATCAATAAGATTCCCTATCAAAACAGCTTTTGCAACTACTGTACATAAAGCTCAAGGTTTGACTGTTAAGAGATTAGGAATATATATGAATGGGAACCCTTTTACCCATGGCCAACTATATGTTGCTTTAAGCAGGATAACACATCCAAAGAATGTTTTCATATATTCTACACAAGAGTCTGTAAAAAATGTCCAAATACCTTTAAATAATTATGATCCTTAGAATACTTATATAATCTAAAAGAATACTAATTTTTTTTCGCGTTGTAAAAATGAGATTTTAAATTATCAAGATTTATCATTCGCACTACCGTACTAAAATATACTCGCGCTCACAGTAAAAGTAGGTACATAATTTAATACTATCAACATTTATCACTCGCACTACCGTACTAAAGTATACTCGCGCTCACACTATAACTAAATATACATCACTATATACTTTCATACCTATCAAAATGGGGTTTAACACTATCAACATTTGTGCCTCGCACTACCTACATATATTATAACATCTATAATAATAATCTACAACCAAGCAATACTAAACCAAACATTACCCACTGCAATCACTATTCTCCCTTCTACCTTCTTGCTATATAAAACAAATCTCTTCATAGACATTACCCGGACATTTCTTCCTGAATATTTTTTTTGTTACCCGCACATTAAATAATCCTCATCAATAAAATTTTCTTAATTATTTTTTCTCAAACAATCAAATTTCCTTTCAATTATGATCTTTTAAACATACACTTGCTTTCAACGTTCAAAAAATCCTTATCAATAAAAATTTAATGATTATTTGTTCTCAAATAATCACCAAATTTCTACTCCAAAGATTCGTTTCAATTATGAACTTTTGAAATGTATAACTTTTACACATGCTAATGGTGCTAGTTACCGCGGCTGCTGGCACCAGACTTGCCCTCCAATTGTTCCTCGTTAAGGTATTTAAATTGTACTCATTCCAATTACAAGACCCGAAAGGGCCCTGTATCGTTATTTATTGTCACTACCTCCCCGTGTCGGGATTGGGTAATTTGCGCGCCTGCTGCCTTCCTTGGATGTGGTAGCCGTTTCTCAGGCTCCCTCTCCGGAATCGAACCCTAATTCCCCGTTACCCGTTGCAACCATGGTAGGCCACTATCCTACCATCGAAAGTTGATAGGGCAGAAATTTGAATGAACCATCGCCAGCACAAGGCCATGCGATTCGAAAAATTATTATGAATCATCAAAGAGTCCGAAGACATTGATTTTTTATCTAATAAGTACATCCCTTCCAGAAGTCGGGATTGTTAGCACGTATTAGCTCTAGAATTACCACGGGTATCCGATTAGTAAAGCACTATCAAATAAACGATAACTGATTTAATGAGCCATTCGCAGTTTCACTGTATAAATTGCTTATACTTAGACATGCATGGCTTAATCTTTGAGACAAGCATATGGCAACTGGCAGGATCAACCAGATAACTATCTTGAATGCCCATTGCTGGACAATCATCGCACTCCCGTACCACTGACGCGGCACGTTCGTACTGAAGTTATTCTTAATCACAATTCAACTCTCGTTGAATCGGTAGCTGTACATATCTTTCATGTTTTACCACAAAAAATAATACAAACTACATCCATTTAGCTCCCTTTGATTTCCTCTGGTATGATGTCCGCTAAATTGATCGCCCCTTTCGCGGCAACCCTTTAACATAATCAACCATAGAGGAGGTTACAAACAATACATCACTGATTATATCTCAGGCTACGTATCGTTGCAGACCCCCAAATAAGTTTTTAGTTAACACTTGCCATCGGCTAGTAATCCACTAAATCCTTCAGTGTTTACTCACAGAATCGTCAGATATCTGGAATAAAACTGTTCACGCTGCAATGTTTCTCCAAATTTTGGTTCCACATCCAAGCGCTTGCTGTCTCCAGTTGGAGCAGAGTTAAACTTGTCGTTCACCTCTAAACTCTCCCCTCGAAACAGCGTGGCCATATCATCCAAACTCTTTACAATTTTACTTGTAAAGAATCTGAACTATTACTTTGGATTAGACTTTCATCTTTTCCATAAAAGTACTTTTTCTACATTTCCTCAATTTTTCGCAATCCACGCAACCAATTTTGTTCATCTATTTTACTATTTTTCATCTTTCTCACTCTTATTTTTTTTGAGTGTCGCATACTTTCTCTCACCCCTCACTTGCTCTCACTTTTTCACTACTATTCTTTCTCACTTTTCTCGCTATTACCCCTCCTTTCGCTCTATTTTTTGTCTAAACTACATCTTTTTTCCTGCTGTCTCCTCATATCGCTCTCTTTTTCTCATGCTCTTTTTTCTTGCTTTTTTTTGACTCTCTTCTGACTCCCTCCTCTTTTTGACTCCCCATACTGACTCTTTCTCTCCGATATCCACACGCCCTATACACGCCGCATTATATGTGCACTCCACTACTGCTATATACCTACCCTAATACCACTCCTTGGATTTTTTCCTTCATTTTATTACCTTATTGTCTTATTCTATGCCTTATAATGTATCACAATATCTACTTAATACCTTTCTACCTATTTGATTTTCAATTTATTCTCTTTTCTCTGCTATTTGCAAGTTTCGTAACTTCAATATAATATCTTTACTCTATCTTCTGAAAATACACATTTTTCCCAATTTTTTTTTTCCTTCAATCACAAAAAATACCCTTCCTACTACTCTCTCTTTACTCTAACTACCTATATACAACTCCCTCTGTCTCCTCTTATACTCACCTTCTCCATTATCTACATTTATAATCCCTGTGACTGCTTTATCACTCCGCCATCGACACGCTCTTTGGTCCTCGCACTTCCTATTACTATATATACCCCTCGCCCCCCATCAGTTTCGCTCCATTTTCTCTCGCTCCATACTCTACTACTCCTACTACTCCCTTTTCCCCCATTTCTCCTGCCCCCTCTAACTTCTCTCGTAGCCAGACCACCTC
>JANIVJ010000122.1:0-18775 GCA_030555785.1 Yamadazyma kanchanaburiensis | reverse complement strand
AACTAACCACACCACCTTAAGGAATAGGTCTTGATTTTTGACCCATTCAACCAGATTGTCTAAAAAAGCAACTATTTGCGTAATTGAATTAAGTGGATCTACTGTATTTGAATGACAATAATTCCAGATCTTTTTGGTAACCTGGCATTCAACATACACATGAAGGAGTTTTTGTAAATCCGACATGCCAGTGAATAATAAATTGCAATTTGAACACCTAGGCTGGGTCCAGATTTTATAAAGATTGATACCCAAATGAAAGATATGAATGTTAGTGATATCTGGCCAGACCTGGTAACAGATCTGTTTACATGCCTTCCAAAAACGCCTCCAGGTTGATTTCAAGAGGCCTGGAGCTAACGCCTTAACGTGTTCAGAAGTAGAGTAAGATTCAAGGGCTGTGCTGTCTGTAATCCTATAATGCTTTGAAGAAAGCAGCTGAAAGTGACTGGGAGTGACTTTGGGCAAGGATCCTCATTGATTAGGATCGTTGAACCTTGGGAATCATCTGAAAACGCCAAATCTGAGGTTAACAAAGTAGGAGCTTTAGTAGACTGAGGTCTTTGGGTCCCTGGAATATCGTCAGGGGAATTGTTTGGAGCAAAAACTTGTGTCGGAGGATCTGCAGACACTGATGGATCTTTTGACATAGTTTTTTTTTTTTTTTTTTTAAGAAAAAAATCGGGTTTCGTACCTAACTTCTTGGGACCCGGGGCGCAAAACCAGTCATCCAATTCCTCCCGGTGGCCAAGCTGGCTAAGGCGCGAGACTGTAATGAGTTTCCTCAAAGTAATCTTGAGATCGGGTGTTCGACTCACCCCCGGGAGATTGGCTTCTTTTTTTGCAGACTAATTAATTTCAAACACTGTAGAATAAAGATCTTCAATTTTTTTTTGTACCTTGTTTATTTATTAATTCTATTTAGTCTATTTCATTCTCTGCCAACTTAAGTAAATCTTCAAGGTAATGATCTGTTGAATCACCAACAGAGTCAAGGCTCCTTACAGATACACAGAGATTTCTTAAGTACTCGATGTTTGGTCCACTAGGACCTTTACTTTCTTTGATCTTTTTACCTGTAGCGGCTATTTCCTCTGGTCCAATAAATGACTCATTCTCTATGGTACCAATATATATAGAAGAGGTAATAAATGGTATACCATCTTTCTGTTGAACCTTATTAAGGGTATCCTCGGCCGATTTAATTTTTGGAAAGTCAGTGATGAAAAATGGTACTTCATGAGTGGTATAACCATCTTGTTCTCTTACATCTAGATACTCTTTAACTTTTTGGACATTATGAGGTGCTATATAATAGGCACAACCCCATACTTTCAAGTCCAGTTTTTGGAGATCGGAGACTTGGATTGATTTGTGGGAGTGTCCGAATTTAGATAGTTCATATACATGTAGATCATTGTGAAATCTTTGGTGGGATTGTAGATCTTGTAGAGATACTAAGGTTACAACTCTACCAGGGTTTTCAGGTGTACCTCTATGATCAGATGAGCTTTGCCAGAACCGACGTATATAGCCTTGGATGAATCCTGTGACTTTGAATTCTACTAGAGGAGGTGGTTTGAATATAAGGGAACCATATCCTATGATCCACATCCCATCTTGAGTCATACTGGAACGAGCTGGGACGGTGTGAGGAGTGAGACGGGACGAGTGAGACGGGACAAGTGAGTAGATGGCTGCGAGGGTGACATAAGAAAAGGATTATTTAATAACCACGGAGTCTAGTTCATATAGGTTGGGTCATGTATGCTTATACGCTTGTTTTCATTTTGCATTTCTTTTTTTTCTGATTTTTTTCCATTTTTTTTTCAATTTTTGTCCTTTTGTTTTTCTTTCCAATCTGGGGATTGTATTTTTTGCAATTTTCATAAGTCCGAGGTAGTATTAACAGGAGAATAGAAGGGTATCAAGCTATTTCAATGCCTAAAATCCTCATAACTCCCACACACACATTCCCTCTCCTTTCCACTTTTCCTCTAGCCCCCTCTTACACTTATCGTCCCTCTCCGATTTCATCCTCCATCTTACCCCTAGATCTATCCTTATCTACTGCGAGGAAAAGATCTCCCGGCCCAAACACGACGTATTCGCACTGTATCGCATACCAAGAAATTAGAACTGCATGCACACAGTGAAATTATTTAATTAGTACATGATAGAAATCCTATGGTTTGGTCTCAACTAGAAGTATGTATAATATAAATAGCATAGGGATACTCAGAATCCCAGCCTTTGTTACTAGGCCAAGTTCCTTGATCCCCTGAAGTCTGTGGGTCTCTATTTACATGTCTTGTTTGTTTGCGATTGTGATGAGCTTGCTTGACAGGTCAAGAAAAACACAAGACAAGACAAACATTGACAGTGACAGCCACCCCTCCATACCAGTATCACCATACTAACATCATAGTTAGAGGATTCCCACATAGCTTATGCTTGTGTTGGAGTATTTAGTACGATCTTTTCGCTTGTATCATTATTTGTTAAAGAAAGACTTTATATTGGTGAAGCTACAGTTGCAACCATTGCTGGGTTAATCTTAGGACCCCATTGTCTAAACTGGTTCGACCCTTTATCATGGGGAGAATCTGAAGTCATTACATTAGAAATCAGTAGAATTGTTTTATGTGTTCAAATTGTTGCTGTGGCCGTAGAATTACCTAAAAAATATATGAAGAAACATTGGCTTTCAGTTGCCATATTATTATTACCCGTTATGACTCTTGGATGGTTAACAGTTGGATTATTTATTTGGGCTTTAATCCCCCATTTTTCATTTTCTGAAGGATTATTAGTTAGTGCATGTGTTACAGCAACAGATCCAGTTTTAGCAGCAGCAGTTGTTGGTAAAGGGAAATTTGCCGAAAGAGTTCCAGGACATTTAAGAAACTTATTATCAGCAGAATCTGGTTGTAATGATGGTATGGCATTCCCATTTATTTTTTTATCTCTTAATTTATTAATTCATACAGGGAATTCAGCAGAAATCGTTAAGGATTGGATTACCATTACAATTTTATATCAATGTTGTTTTGGTGTTGTTTTAGGTGCTACCTTAGGTTACGTATTAAGAAAATTAGTTGCATTTGCTGAAAAAAAAAATACAATTGATAGAGAATCATTTTTAGCTTTTTTTATTTTTTTAGCATTTAATAGTGCAGGATTTGGATCAATTTTAGGAGTTGATGATTTATTAGTTTCTTTTGCTGCAGGTACTGCGTTTGGATGGAATGGAGATTTTGCTCATAAAACTGAAGAATCTCATGTATCAACAGTAATTGATTTAATTATTAATTTAGCATTTTTCGTTTATTTTGGTGCAATTGTTCCATGGGAAGAATTCAATAATTCCTCATTAGGTTTAGATGTTTGGAGATTAGTTGTATTAGCATTTGTAATTATATTTTTAAGAAGAATCCCTTCAGTTCTTGCATTTAAACCTTTAACTCCTGATATTAAAAGTTGGAGAGAAGCAATTTTTTGTGGACATTTTGGACCAATTGGTGTTGGAGCAATTTTTGCAGTAATTTTAGCTCGTAGAGATTTAGAAGAACATTTCTTACATCATAGTTCAAGATTAGATGTTGAATTAAATGATGAAGCTCCTTATCATCAATTATTAAATACTTTATGGCCAATTGTTAATTTTATTGTTATAACTTCAATTGTTGTTCATGGATCTTCTGTTGCTGTATTAACCTTAGGTAAAAGATTAAATAGAATGGCAATTACCATGACTTTTACTAATACAACAGCAAATGAACAAAGTTCAAATTGGTTATCACGTTTACAAAAATTGGAAAGATCAAATACTTCATTTTCTTTACATAGAGTTGATAGTGATGCAACAACTTTAAGACCAAATGTTGAAGATCTTCAAAGATCTGAAACTGTTGAAACAAGTGGGGTTAAATATAGACCTGCTGGTGGTGCTAAAAGAAAGAAAAAATCAAAAAAGAATAAAAAAAGAGGTAATCTTATTAAGACTTTATCAAGAAATCATGAAGAAATTGATTTAGGTACACCTGAAAGACATAGACCACAAACTCAAATCTTACAATTAGGTAAAACTAATAAAGAAGAAGATGAAAAATATTCATCAGAATCTTCACCACAATCAAATGAACAAGAAGCTAAAGCAACTGCTTATCAAGAAGGTAATAAGATTCTTATTGAAGATCAATCTGGTGAGATTATTGAAGAATTACCAATCAAAAAACCAAAACAAAGACCTAGTGATGAACTTAGTATTCATTCAATGGAATCTTTACAAAGACATATGACTCAATTTTCTTCTGCAAGTGAACAAGAAACTGGAGGAATTGAAGAAAGACTTCAAAGACCTGGAATTCCAAGAGCTTATTCTTCAGATAGTAGAAAAGCTTATTATAAAAAAGGTGATCCAACTCATCGTAAAGTTTATGCCCATCAAATTGATGATACTTTATTAATTGAAAATGAAGATGGTGATATTATCAGAAGATATCGTGTTAATAGACATCCAAATTCAACAAGAAACAGATCTGAATCTGTTGTCGATAAGGCTTTATCATTTGTTGGTATTAAAAAGAAAGATACTTCTTTACCAATGGATCCTGAAAAACTTCAAGATTTAATATCCCCTGAATATGATTCTGGTAGTCCTGAATTACAAAGTAGAAAAGCTGAAAAAGAACTTGAACGTCATCTTTCAAAAGTTGTTACGAATCCAAATAAAAATTCGGCTGCTTTGACTGTACCAACAATTCAAGTACCAGAAGAATCTGAAGAATCTGAAGAATCTGAAGATTCCGAATTTACTGATGATGATGACGAAGATCTTGAAGAAACTGAGGTTGAAAGAGCAAGACGTTTGGCTGCTTTAGGTCATGTTTCAGGTAAGAGAGATGCTGATGATGAAGAGGATTAGTAGATAATTAGATTAATACATAGTGATACCGAACCCTTTACTCTCCATATATTGATTTATTGCATATACACTCTGGTTTCTATCTAATATGGTAATCTTTCACCACTCCAATTAAAGAATCCACCAGTTTCTTCTTGTCCTGCTCCTTCAATGATTTTTAACATACCTGAAATACTTTGTTCAGGTGTCTGAATCATACTTGAATCAACTTGTTTTGCATTGTCGAGTGAGCCAGCTGCAGTGGCAGCCATATCAGTTATAACCATACCTGGTGCAATACTAACACTTACAGATTTATTTTCAATTTGTTCTTTACTTGATTTATGTTCTTCAGAAAGTTGTTTAATGAAATAATTTAATGCTGCTTTAGACATACCATAACCACAGAATCCACCGAATGGCATGAGTCCAATACTACCAACAATGGCAGATACAGCAGCAAATTTTTTGTTTGTATTTGGATTTTCAGTTTTAAATAAATATGGACGAATAGCTCTATAAAGTTTAATACTTCCAACGACATTAACATCATACAATTTTCCATAAGAATCTAAGTCTTGTTCTGTGGTAACACCAGTGACACCAGGAGCAATAATAGCAGCATTATGAATAACAATATCAACACCATTTGGAGTTGTTTCATCAATAACTTTCAAAGCATCAACTAAGGATTGTAAATCTTGATCGAAATCCATGATAACGATTTTGACATTGGAGAAACCAAGATCACGAATACTTTGAGCTTTGCTTTCACTTCTAGCTGTAGCATATACAAAGTTTTCAGAGTTTGAAGCGACTTGTTTAACAAATTCTAAACCAAGACCTTTATTAGTACCAGTGATGAAGTAAGTAGACATTTGATAATGGTAAAAATGGTGGGAAAGAGCAATATTTATAATGAGGGATTGATTAGTAATCAGTTATTCACAAGTGCAAAGTGAGAGATACCTGAGTGGTCGATGGATGAGTTGTGAATCAAAGTGAATCATCAAAAAATGACCTCGACACGACTTCGATGGTTGCAAAAATATGGGAGAGTAAGAGTTGAAGAGAAAGGAGTTAAGATTAATGAGTGAAGGGTATTTAAAGCTAGGAGAAATCTATAACTGTGAATTTATGTTAAATTTTTGACCGGTGATCAGGTAGCAGCACTTTACAGAATTAGCTGAATCTCAATGATCAAGTCAGCTTTTGAATCATTCTATTATCTTACTCCAATGCCCTACTGTCTGCTCTACACCCTTACTCTCTGCTCTATAAAAAGAGTACAATCCTTCTCCGTTCACCATCGCTTCGCTCTGGTTCACTTGTCATCGCTTCGCTCCGGTTCACTTATTGAATACTTTATGGAGGACACTTATTTTATTACTATTTATATAATACACACTAATCAATGATCAGCTTTTGGAGCATTTGGTAACTCAATTAAAGATTTCTTAATTGCATCAACACCTTTAAGTAAATCTTCTTCAGAAATAACTAATGGAGGAGCCAATCTAATAATATGATCATGAGTTGGTTTTGCTAAAACTCCATGGTTTTTCATAACTAAACAAAGATCCCAAGCACTTCTACCATTAGTCTTAGTATCATCAATTACAATGGCAGATAATAAACCTTTACCTCTAACTTCAGAAATAATTCCACCAAATTCATTTTTTAAATCAGTTAATTTATTGAATAATAAATCACCTAAGTTTCTTGATCTTTCAACTAAATCTTCATCTTTAACAACTTGTAAAGCAGCCATGGCAACTTTACAACTTAAAGGATTACCACCATAAGTTGAACCATGAGAACCAGGTTCTAAACATAACATGATATCTTTTGAAGATAATACAGCAGATACTGGAGTAACACCACCAGAAATGGCTTTACCTAATAAGATAATATCAGGTTTAACATTTTCAGAATGTTCATAACATAACATTTTACCAGTTCTTGCAATACCAGTTTGAATTTCATCACAGATTAAAAGAACATTATGTTGTTTACATAATTGTTGAACTCTTGTTAAGTAATCTTTTGGAGGTACAACAATACCTGCTTCACCTTGAATTGGTTCTAATAAAATTGCAGCAATTTTATCACCAGCATTTTTAAAAGCTAATTCAACATCTTCAATTACACCATATCTTAAGATAGTACCTTTTGGTTCACCAGGAATTTGAGGACCAACTCCACTTAAATAAGGACCAAATTTTGTAGTTGCTTCAGGATCTGTTGACATTGAAATAACTCCTAAAGTTCTACCATGGAAATTATTTTCAGCAGCTAAAATAATTGCTTCATTTTCTGGGATTCCCTTCTTAACATACCCCCATTTTCTAGCCAATTTTAAACCAGTTTCAACTGCTTCAGCACCTGTATTCATTGGGAGGACCATTTCATAATTGAAAAATTCAGTAATATATTTAGCATATTCACCAAACACATCAGAAGAGAAAGCTCTTGAACATAAGGTTAATTTGCTTGCTTGTTCAACCAAAGCATTGATGATTTTTGGATGACAATGACCTTGATTAACAGCTGAATAAGCTGATAAGAAATCTAAATATTCATTACCTTCTGGATCCCAAACATGTGCACCTTTAGCTTTAGCAAAAACTACTGGTAAAGGATGATAGTTATGTGCAGAATATTCTTGTTCGTAATTTCTAGCAGTTTCAGAAGAGATTGAAGCCATTTTAATTAAATTGGGGGGATTTAGTGATATTTATAGATTATAATTTCGTGATTAATTTCCTCCGCAATTCAACCTTAATGGTGTATGGTTGAAGAGGGGAGCGAGATTGGAAATTGAGAACGATAGAGGTTGGTTTCGCAGTGAGTTTCCGAAAATGCAGCCTCATAGTCACTACGATCCCCTCTTGCATCCGCTTCAGAAAGCTACAGGTCTGCTATCCTTTTTATCTATTTGTAACATCCCTCTCCCCATTTCCCCTCATCCCTATCTTTCCTATCTTCCTCGTCCCTTCTGTCCTATCTGCCTCGTCCTATCTGTCCTATCTCCCTATCTCTTCGTCCCTATCTTCCTCACATCGTGCGGTGCGAATCGTCCACTCATCCATCCATCCCTGATGAACGATTACAAAAGATTAACTACCCACCAATCTACAACCCCAAATAAATCACAATATGAAAATGATCTCGCCACCATCGGTATGAGAATCAGAAAAGCAGTTGCTGAAGGTTATAATTTACCAAAAGATCAATCTTATAATCCTGTCCAATCAAATCTCAGAAGACAACCATTACCTTCTCACTTGAGTGAACCACCAAGTTTGACTAATAAATACTCAACTTTTGAGTCATCTTCAAGTTTGTCTGATTGGCAAAACCACCCAGTCCAACCAATCCAAACCATCCAACCACAAATGCCTTCGAACAAGAGAAAGTTTGATGATTATGAACAAGAGTATGTTCATCCAACATACGGAGTTTTGAAATTGGATGAAGAGTTTTAGTTTGTATGAGTAATGAATGATTTTATGAGTTTGAGTGTGTTCCGTCTCTCCCCTGTTTCTCCTTCTCTTGTCTCTCCTTCTCTCGTCTCGTCCCCTTCTCATGTCTCGTCTCGTCCCCTTCTCATCTTCTCACCTTCTAGTCTCAACCTTCCCGTCCCTCCATGAAAGCCCTTTCTGCATTTAAAGGCTTGAGTAAAGAAGCTAGAGCCCTCCAAATCTTCAGATTCTCCACAGGTCTAATCTCCCTCATCTCAATACTTATATCCATCATAGGCCCTTCTCTATCTACATCATTCTATTTTGCAAGAATTAATTGCTCACATTTAGACGTTTCAAAAGGAATTTATGAAAGTCTACGGAATTCAGTTGCTGAATCAAATGGTAGAATTGATCCAGAATTAGATAATGGCCTTGGTTCGAACCTACCTATAGATAACTCCTTAACAAATAGTGAAATTCAAATTCTTTCACAATATGCACAAGAAAAAGTTGAAAGTGCACCACAATATTTTATGGGGACTTTATGGGGGTTTTGTGTTGGATATTATAATATAACACAAACATTCGATCAGTTTGGTAATATCAACTATAAGAAAAATGACGATAAAATGTATTGTAGTAAAGACTCCAAACAATTAAAGACTTTTGATTATAGAGGATCTATGCAATTTTATAATATGGATGGAGTGTTAGCGTATAGTTTAAAGCTGAAACAATTCACAGATTCTTCATATGAAGATAAAGTTCAAAATCAAATCTTAAGGTATAAAGCTGTACCTATATCACTTATTATATCTAGTGTATTAACCATAGTAGCATTATTATTTGAATATGTTTTATATAGTAATAGAAACGGGAGTTTTGATGTTGATGGGGTTCCAAAGTTTTTATTACATATCATGGCATGTATTTCAATCTTACCATTTTTAACCATTACAATTAGTACTGCAACTATAACTTTATTAGTTAGTCAATTATCAAAAGAAATTTCCAGTGGATTTGGATCTTTTGGTATAAAAGTTCAATGGGGCAAGCCATGGTTTTCATTAATTTGGTTAAGTTTTTGTACTTCATGTCTTGTTATGTTAAGTTGGATAATACCAATTTGGTGTGCAAATCCACCAGATGATGAGATTTTTAATGAAACTTATAATTATACAAGAAGTGGTGATATTGGTAAAAGATTAATATCAAGACAAAGTCAAAAATTTAGTATGGAGAATCCACGTGATAAATCTTTATATATTAGTGAAAGTGAAGATAGCGAATATGATATTGAAGAACAAATTGAATTAGATGATTCAAAACCAACTGAAAGAAATGTGTTTTTTGATGATGAAGAAGAGAGGGAACAAAATAAGTTAAGGAAATTAGGTGAAAGTTTATCAAGGAATACATCTGTTAGACATTTAAATAATAAGCTTAATAGGAAGAAATCTGGGAATAAGAAATTACTTGCGGTAGAAGAGACAATGATGGGAGAGAAAGAAGCTAGAGAGTTTATATATAATAATAATCAACATTCACCATTACCACATCATTATAGAGTTGAGACATTTGATGGGTTTAGTGATAGTAATCCTTTTAAGTAATGAATAAATGAGATATGAGAGTAGAGCAGGCAAAGAGCAATAAGCTGGCATCGGTACCCAAGATGTCTTTTACACTATATGTTTAATTCTGGCTTCACCATCGACATTCTTACTAGACAATACCATCACACCATTCAGGGCCTAGATGGACACCCTGATAACTGGTTCGTAGTCTGTGTTATATCGTCATGTGACACAACGTTAATCAACCAAACATGTTTCATACCGGCATCACCCCAATCACCGTTAAAATCTTTACAACCTTTCTATTGACACTTTTATGTAATTTGATTTCGTCCTCTTCTTTTTCAAATGTTATACACTCTCCATTTTCTTTGTGATCTGGATTGCTATCATCGTAATCTGAATTACAAAATAGCATGTTGAAATTAGTATGGTAAGCTTCATACAATATGACAGACATTTTGTGCTCTGTCACGAAGTAAAGGGCAGGGTAATTCGAATAATATATAGTAATGTTTCTAGCATTGTCTATAAACAAAGTAAGGTGCATCCCGTTATTAACGCATAGTTGTAGGTGTGTGACCATATACTGCACAGCAGTTATATCATTAAGTATTTTGTCCATAATGTACGCTTACTCCTATAGTGCGTTACAGGGCATGTATATAGTATGCAGGACGATAGTGTCATAACAGAATAACTGATAAGATCTTATCAGGCACAAATGTATAGATTTCTAAAGGGTGAAATACGTATTGGATGCACAGGGTGACGATTTGATATCTATAAACTAAGTTAAGTATCGTTAAACTTACCGAGGCACGGTGCTACATACTTGCACCATACCTTAAAGCTCACACTTTACCACAGGCTTCGCAATGACTCTATTCCTGATAAAAGATAAGATATGGAATGGTAGTATCAATATAAGAATAACCCTAGACCACCTGCCAACCCAATTAGAATACCTTATCAACATAAACAGACTATCGTATCTACCTCCTCATTTCCCCGATCTCATCAAATACTTTAGGCACTTCACTGAGATAAAAGAACCAATTTGGTTAGAATACAAGGGCATCCCAATTAAGTGGAATTTACCTGTAGGGGTGATATTTGACTATTATCATCTCCCAAATCTCCTGTCAGAGGATAGATCCGTCCTCAAGCTCGAATTGAAATATGGTGATCCTGGTGACTGGCCTGAGGATCTTATTCAATTCACTGAGAACGACTATGAAGGGATAATGGTTCAGAATTTCTTTAACCAATTGAAACAGAGTAACTACGTCATCAATGGGAATTCAAAACTCGTGATGAATTTGAGTAAAGAAAACACTAAAAAGTTCTGGCAAGCTGTGAAGTATCATGATCTTAATGAGTATGTGAATTTAAATAAGAAGATTTTACCAAAGAAGATTCAAAAATTCCCTGTAAAGGTTTACATTCCTGGATGTCATGTGATCCAATTGCCGTTATTAACTGATGGAAGTTTAGGAGAGTTTTTGGGTAAATATGAACATTTTGATGCTTATATCCATGGGATAAACGTGAACGATTTGGTGATAGATATAGGCCAATTGTGGTCAGTATTTCGTCATCTTGATAATTTTTTGTATATTGTGATGATAGTAAGGGAGGGATAGAGATAAGGTAGAGAATGAATAATGACCACTGTATTACCACTGTATCTACTACTTACTCTACCACTGTATCTACTACTTACTCTACCACTGTATCTACCACTACTTACTCTACCACTGTATCTACAACTGTATTACTCTACCACTGTATTACTCTACGTATTACTCTACCACTGTATTACTCTACCACTACTTACTCTACCACTGTATTACTCTACCACTACTTACTCTACCACTGTATCTACAACTGTATTACTCTACCACTGTATTACTCTATGTATTACTCTACGTATTACTCTACACAATGAACCACCGCCTCCCTCCTACTCTAAACTAAAAACCGCCTGTAACCAATTTCTATACATCTTCAATTGCTTCTTTCTATTCACCAATAACCTTCTATCTGTTGCTATTTGCTTCTCAACAAATGGCCCCTTCTCTGTGAAAATCTCCCTTAATTCTTCTTCTGTAAAAAAATAAACTCTTGTACCATCTCCTCTTATATAAAAATTATCTTGTAAAAGTCTATTCTTCTTAAATCTTACTTGTGCTAAATCATATCTACCATAATCTCTAAATAAAATTTGACCACCTGGTTTTAAACATTTTTTCAAATTTGAAATTGCTTGTTCCCATTGATCAGGATGTAATGCAGAAAATATAAATACCATAATGATTATGTCACATGAATTTGGTTCGAGGTTTTCTGGTATTTGTCCTTCTGGATTAGCTAAATCCCATACTGAAGAATACGCTACATTCTTTGAACTATTCTCTTCAAATACAGGATTAGATTTTACGAGATCAACTGCAACTTTTGAATAATCACATCCAAAAATTTTCAAATTTGGGTTATGATTTTGTTCTAAAATCGGGAAAAATGTATTCCCAGCACCACACCCAATTTCTAAAATCGTGGTAGGCTTTTCATAATCTTCTTTAGTTACTTCAAATAATGATGGGAATTCAATTTGTAACCATTTTCTATCTTTGAAGAAATTCTCTCTGTTATGTTTGTAGAAGATATCCCAGTACTTTGCAGGGTTTGAATTATAAAGGGATTTATCAAAGTCTTTGACTGGGTTTTCATATTGTACTTCGATGAGTTTCTTACATTGTTCAATTTGTTCTTCACCCCATTCAACATGATCCCAGGCATTATGGTTGAACACATCTTCTTCTTTATCGAGGAATCTTTGACCGAAGGTGAACGGTGAATCTTTTCCTATTCTAGAATCTAAGGGTGGTTTGGTTTCTTTAGGTGTTTCTTCTGTAGAAGTCATTGAGGTCTGGAGATGAGGTGCGATGAGATTTTTGCATCCACCTTATCAGAGAAGATACAGACAAGATACATTTCTTATACATTATACTCTACATACTCTACATACCCCCTACTCTACACACACTCTACTCATCAATATCAAAAAGTGGATAGAAATTCTTACCCTTTACAAAGAAAAAACTCGATTTTGGCATGTTTTGTAAATGATCCTCTTTAGACATATGAAATTTAAGTTCGTATCTGTATTTAAATCTCTCAGAACACCTTGGACAGATGTATCCATTTTGGTCTCCCCCAATGAGTAACTCTTTCTTAGAGAAACTTGTCTTTGAGGAAGGGCTGTCAATGTGGACATTATCAACTGCTTGTGGATTTACAATCTTTGGAGTTACAAGAGTAGGAATAGTCAGAGATGAAGGACTAACTACTTGTAAGGTAGAGGAAGAGATATTGGTGAAAGAAAGCTTTTTAGGGACTTTTTTTGGGGTAGTTTTCTTTGTTACTTTTGCTGAAGATTTTGCTTTTTTGGCTGCTGAGAGATTAATAGGCGTAGATGGTAAAGAAACTGTTGATCCTGAGAGATTACTATTGGTACTATTTGTAGAACCACTATAACTAGTTGAAGATGTTGGTGGTCTTTGAAAGACGTTGGTTTGAGGTGCTTGATGCATTTTCTGAGACACGTCTAGGTTTAAAAGCTGTTCATATTGCAGAACGAGTTGTTGACGAAGATATGTATTTTCAGTTGCATAATAGTAGGCTGCTTTCATGTAGTAATCTGTGGAGGCCTGGGATGGGGATTGAAGATTTGGAGAAAAGCCTGGGGGAAAACCTTGAGATTGAATAGGGACGACTTTTTGGGTCTGTGGTTGTGATTGAGCTTGGACCCTTTGGTTCTGTGCTTGTGCTTGTGCTTGGGTCATTTGGGTCTGTGCTTGAAATTGACCCTGGGGATACACAACAGGACTCATAGGACCCTGAGTGTAATTTTGATTATTATAAACTGAATTAGAATATGTGTTACTTTGAGGGGTCACAGCATAGCTGGTTCCCACAGAAGGAAACCTGTTGCTTTGAAGGTGAATCCCTTGATTTTGGTTCATAGCAGTGCCATAGACGGTACCAGGGAGTTTTGTACCATTTGGATTAGAATTTCTAGGGATCTGGATCACATTTTCAATCTTGGATTCTCTGAGAACTTGACGATCACGGATACTATTGAAGTAGGGGGATGGTTTTTTGTCAGGGGCAGTTGGGTCGTTTTTAAAGGCGGTCATTGTGGACAATGGTAAGTGGGTATGGGTAAGTGGGACACAGGTATTTATATAATAAATAATTTGTTTCAGATTTGTTTCAGATAAGATCTGATGTATCACATTTCGCGATGGCTGCAAAAGTTACACAAAGGGAGAGAGAGTTGGTTTATCTTCATTCGTATATACATCTAATCTAATTCTACTATAGAAGCACCTGCAGATGGTTTGGTAATAATCAAAGCTTCTCCTAATTCCTCTTCTGTAATTGATGGGAATTTCAATTTATAATATTCATCAACTAATGCGTTTTTTAATTGTTCTACTTTATCAGTTGTAGTAAGATGAACAACAGATCCACCAAATCCAGCACCTGTAACTCTTGAACCATAGGCACCATTATTTAAAGCAATATCACAAACTTTATTAATTTCCTCAGTTGAATTTTCAACTCCAACTCTTGAAGTAAGTTGAGAATCATTAATAATATCACCTAAGTCCTTAAGGAATGTTGGTGTTGGTTCACTTGAAAGTAATTTCAAGACTCTAAAAACATTAAGAGATTCAAAATAAACATGTTTGGTTCTTTTGTATAATTTAAGGATATCATATTTAACATGGAATTTTGATAAGTATCTTTTGGTAAACTCTTCAACACTCAAACCTAATTCTTTAGCTGCTTGTTCAGTAGTGAATCCATTTTTTTCTTCTTCAGTATATAATTCTTCAATAACTTTTAAGATTTTTTCAAACATTTTAATAGCATGGTCAATATCATGACCATCCCAATGATCCCAACCTAATTTTTGTTCACAATAATTATCTAAGAAACCTCTAAAAGTTCCACAATTTAAATTAGAATCTTCAACAAGTTTAATATCACATCTTTTAGCTAAAAGTTCAGCAGCAATTGCAAATTCTACAACTCTTAAATTATAATTTATAGGAGCAGTTTCAAATTTATTAGCTTCAACTAAAGTATTTGAAATAAGTAAAACCATATCATGAGGTTTAACAGTTGGAAAAGAGAAAACTTCACCATAAATTTGAGGTTTATAATGAACTAATAAAGCCTTTGATTTTTCACCATAAATAGATGCACATTGATCCATACCACCAGTATTAACACCCAAATAATGTTCACTTACAACTGTAATAGCAGTTAAATCAGATTTAGTAATTTCTTTAATACCATTAGCTCTTAAGAATAATAATGCAGAACACACTGAAATAGCAGCTGAGGATGAAAGTCCACCACCAGTAGGAACAGTTCCATCATAAACAATATCAAGACCTTTAAGATCAGAAAATTTAATATTATGATTTTCATTTAAAAATTTTGAAGCAACTAAAAATCCACATTTAACATAATTTGACCAATGGAAAACTTCTTTATTAATTTCAAGAATTTTATCTGAAGGTAATTCAAAAGATGTTGCTTCATATTTTTTTTCAGTATTTACTACATTAATTTTTGAATCATTTCTTGTAGAAACACCAGCAACAACATCAACTTCTATAGCCATAGGTAAAGAACTGAAAAAGACATAATCAATATGATCACCAATTAAATTAACTCTTCCTGGAGCTCTAGCAAGAAATTCTGGAGATTTTTCAAAATTTTGTTTAAAAGCATCATTTACTTTTTTATAACGAATTTGTGAAGCTTCAACATTTGGATAAAAACTTAAATCTTTAAATGTTGGAATTAAAGACATGATAAAAAAAAAAATATGAAAAAACTATCGAGATTTCGTGAAGATTATATTTGGGGTAGATGGAGAACACACCACTTCGCACAATGGAACGTTACATTGAAAATTTCCCCCATACTGTAAGATAATTGGCTAAAATATCTCCGCGTTTATTCCGACGTAAAAATGTCGAAGGGCATTCTAATTACCCCATTAAGAATGTTTGGAGCAATTACTAAACGGGAATTGAATGATGATGTCAGGTAGATGAATTTGAAATAGAGGTATGAGGCGGGTACATATCACCCAATTGTTTGTTTTTTTGTTGGGTGATTTTTGTAGTCATCTCCAGAGCGTCAACTGTAATGTCTCTAGCGTGGGGGAGATTCTGTGGAGTGAGAAGCGATGAGCGATTCAACGAAAATCATCGAGCGAAAACTAAATAATTCAAAGGGTTTAATATTCTATTAATTAAACCAAATTGCAACGTTTCATTAATTATCCCATGTGTCATAATCCTTCGGAGAAATTAAAAAAAATAAACTTAAATTAAAAAAAAAAAATGTCGCGGTCGTGGATCCTCCACATTTTACCAATCCGGGGGAATAAACTCGAGGTGGTGGGAAAAATCTCGCACAAGTTCCATGCAGGATTTATTAAATCGTATAAAATGAAAAATATTCCTTGAAACTTTCCATAAATAAAGAAATGAGCCATATTTTAGTCACAGGAGGTTCAGGATATATTGGATCACACACAGTTATAGAATTAATTAACAATGGATATAAAGTAGTCATTGTTGATAATTTAGTTAACTCAAGTTATGATGCAGTTGCAAGAATTGAATATATTGTCAACCAACATGTTCCATTTGTCAACGTTGATTTGAGAGACAAAGAAGGTTTGGATAAGGTATTCAAGAAGTATGATATCCAAGGAGTCATCCACTTTGCAGCATTAAAAGCCGTTGGAGAATCTACTCAAATCCCATTGAATTATTATGATAATAATATTGGTGGTACTATTAGCTTATTAGAAGTTATGAAAGATAATGATGTCAAGACCATTGTTTTCTCTTCAAGTGCTACAGTTTATGGAGATGCTACAAGATTTGAAAATATGATTCCAATCCCAGAACATTGTCCTAATGATCCAACCAATCCATACGGTAAGACCAAGTATATGATTGAACAAATTTTGAAAGATATTCATACAGCAGACGGGAACTGGAGAAGTGCTATTTTAAGATACTTCAATCCAATTGGTGCCCATCCAACAGGATTACTTGGAGAAGATCCTTTAGGTATTCCAAATAATTTATTACCATATCTTGCTCAAGTTGCAATTGGTAGAAGAGAAAAATTATCTATTTTTGGTAATGATTATAACTCACATGATGGTACCCCAATTAGAGATTATATTCATGTTGTTGATTTAGCCAAAGGTCATATTGCTGCTTTAAATTATTTAAATAAGCTTGAAACTGGTAAAGGATTATTTAGAGAATGGAATTTAGGTACTGGTAAAGGATCTACAGTTTTTGATGTTTATAATGCTTTCTGTAAAGCTGTTGGTAGACAATTACCTTATGAAGTTGTTGGTAGAAGAGCTGGGGATGTTTTAGATTTAACTGCAAATGCTACAAGAGCTAATACTGAATTACAATGGTCTGCTGAATTAAGTATTGAAGATGCTTGTAAAGATTTATGGAAATGGACTACTGAAAATCCTTATGGTTTCAATATTGAAAACTATAAATGGAGTGTTTTTAATGATGATAAACTTGACTATTCTAATAGATTACATACTGTTAACTTTGAAAATGGGTTCAAGGTTTCCTTTGCCAATAGAGGTGCTATCATTCAAGACATTGTTAAGAATGGTACTTCTGTAGTCTGTGGATATGATGATCCAAAAAGATATCAAGAAAAGACAAATCCTTTCTTTGGTACTACTGTTGGACGTGTAGCTAATAGAATTGGAGGAGCATCTTTTGAACTCAATGGTAAGAAATATACCATTGATGCTAATGAAGGAGAAAATTCTCTTCATGGAGGATTCCAAGGTTATGATAAACAAACCTTCTTTGGACCTGTTGCCAAACAAATCAAACAAGGTGATAAATTGATCAATACTTTTGAATTCAAATACATTGACAACGATGGTAATAATGGATTCCCAGGTGATGTAGAGTGTACTATCAAATACACAGTTGATGAAGAAAGTGTTTCTATTGAATTCATTGGAAAGCATTTAGAATCTTCACCAGTTGAATCTACCATCATTAACTTGACTAACCATTCATACTTTAACGTTTCTGGTACTGATAGTACTGATGGTACTCAAGTTAAGGCTATCACCAATAAACAACTTGAAGTAAACGAATCTCTTTTACCAACTGGTAACTTTGTACCAACCCATACAGATATCACCAAACCAACTACTATTAATGAAGATTGTTGGTTTGATTATTGTTTTGTTGTAGATGAACAAGGATCAGGTCTTGATAATAGAGAATCTGAATTAAAAGAAGTGTTTGAGGCTACTCATCCAAACACAAACATTAAAATGGTTGCATCAACTACCGACCCAGCTTTCCAATTTTATACTGGAGTTGGTATCAATACACCAGGATTTAAGCCAAGAAGTGGATTTTGTATTGAAAACTCAAGATTTGTTAATGCTATAAATGTTGAAAAATGGAGAGATCAAGTTATTGTAAAGAGAGGAGAGGTATATGGATCAAGGGTTAAGTATGCTTTTGTTAGTAAGTAGTAAGTAGGAATAAAGAAAGTATAGGGAGAGAGAGCGACAGGGTGTAGAAGTGTAGAGGTGTAGAGAGTGTAGAGAGTGTAGAGAGTGTAGAGAGTGTAGAGAGTGTAGAGAGTGTAGAGAGTGTAGAGAGTGTAGAGAGTGTAGAGAGTGTAGAGAGTGTAGAGAGTGTAGAGAGTGT
>JANIVJ010000121.1:0-19505 GCA_030555785.1 Yamadazyma kanchanaburiensis | reverse complement strand
TACCATGCCTAAAGCTCTCTCATCAAAATCTTCAAAGCAGCATGCATCGGAAATCTCTGGTGGACGGCGTATGTTTTCGAAAAACGCAGGTTTCTTCATTTCACCAATACACTTGATTTGAGCATTTTGAAGTATCACGATATCAGGCCTCAAGCTCGTGTCAGTCTTACACTCGCCAGTGATTTTGGTGTTTTTAGTTGAAATACTGGGTTGGAGATCAAACTCTAAACCCATTGCATCACAAATATAATTAATAACATAGGAAAAGAGACGACTAACGGTTGCTTTATTTGGTTTGTGGAGAATCTCTGTATCCTCCGAGAAAAATAGTTTAATTTTCTCCCATTTATAACTGGTCTGTTCCATTGCCAATTGAAGACACTCCCTTATTTCTTCGTCACTAATAAGTGACATTTGTGTATTTGTAAGTTTGAGCCTTAAACTAGTAGCAAAGACGTTTTGGGTCATTGCACCCTTACGCTTTAAATTGTGGTAATCCTCTACTCTATAATATAACATTGGAGTCGACAAAAACAATTGTGGATATCTACGGAACAAATTTTGGTGAAGATTTCGTCTGCTGGATATGGAAAAAAGCACATATTCGGGGTCAGAAGCATGGTTGGATATGGTTTGAAGAAAGAAGTCCCGATTAAAAGGTAAAGGGAATAAGCTTGTGTAGTCTATAAACGTATAACCTTGACCATTCGGGATATTCCTTTGAACAAACAAGTCAATATTGGCTATGATTGTTTCGTTCGGTTCCATTGTTACAAAATTGTAGTTTTTTATTTTAGGAAAGTTGTAGGGGAATGGATTCTGTAATCTATCATTCTCCACGCCACGACCCCTTATACCTTACACTTTTTATATGATGTTTTCATTGTTTGAGTTCGGATCCTATGGGTTCTATACTAATATTTAGATTCAGGTGAATGAATGGCTACAGGTCAAGTTGTTTTTAAACAATTGAACGGATTTAGTCAGATTTTACCAGTTTAATTTCAGGAACTAACATTTGATCCCTGTAATTTCTTCAGTGACAGCCTCCTAGTTACCCTAGGGTGCCCGAAATTAACATAAAGACAAGTACAAAAAAACTCACTTTTGACATTGATGATGTTGAGACTTCTACGATCTCGTCCCAAAATTATGAAAGTTTTGTATCCACCTCCTGCTGGTCAATTTGCTTATAACTTAGTTGATCAAAATATCTTTCACGAATTTAAGAATTTGTAAAGGAACCATCCCAAGAAGGATGGATAAGGAAGCTAAACTCAATACGAAATAGAAAATGGCTGCAAAAATATTAGACATGAGAGAAGTGAATAAGTTGAGTTCATTCGGTTTATAGTTAAATACAATACTAAACAATATTCATGGGGCATTAAGGATCGGGAGCCCGAATTAACCAACCACCTTAAATTCAACTCTTCATATAGACCTCTGATCTTTGAGAAGGCCGAGTCCATTTGTATCCGGTAGTTTGTCTTTATTAGGAAAGAAATGCGGTCTCAAGATAAGAAATCTGGCCTGACAAAACACTCCTGATTCTTTCCTACTTTCCAAATACATTTGTTATCGAGATAAAATTCTCTGTGAGACAATATTAGTCTTTATCACGGTACCCGAAGGATAATTCAACAAGAAAGGGTTACGACCAAATGCTTATCACAATAATTCCTAAACTATTTTTCCCCACCAACACACCAGTTCCCAATGCGGAAATTATTGCGGTCGATAAGATCAGATCGCCGGAAATGCACCTGAGCGATAAGAAGCCTTATCAGTATATAAATGGAATAATCTCATGGAAAACATTAAGATGACAACAGACAATAATCCATTACAAGTTGTAGATATTAGTAGAGTAGACACTCCAACTTCAGAAGAAATTTTTAAAGCTGCTTGTTCACAAGGATTCGTTTTCGTTGAAGGACATGGATTTTCTCAAGAAGAGGTTTCGGAGTTATTCCGATTAAATAAAGAATTTTTTGATTTACCTCTTGATTATAAAACTCAATATGCCATTGATGAAACTAATTATGGATATGCAAACCTTGGTGTAGAAAACTTAGATCCAGGTACTTCAAAAAAAGGAGATCCAAAAGAAGCTTTTAATTTCTCTCAATTGAATTTACTGAGTGGGAGTCCAGTAAAGGATTATCCAAGTTGGTATAAAGAAGTTCCAGCTAGAGAACAAGCCGTTAGAAACGCAGCCATTAAATTGAATCAATTAAATCTTAAAATCTTAAAACTATTGGCAATTGGATTAAAATTTGAAGATTCAAATGGTATTAAAGGAGAAGATTGGTTTGAAGATAAATATTCACCAGAGTTTCCAAATAGTTCAAGTGTAAGATTTTTACATTATCCTTGTCCTGATAAGGTTGATCCAGATAATGAAGTTAGAGCTGGTGCTCATACAGATTATGGATCTGTAACATTACTTTTTCAACAAGCAAATCAAGAAGGTTTAGAAATTTATTCACCAATCACTAAAACCTGGGAAATGGTACCTTTTATTGATAGAAATGAAACCAAATTCCCCAATGAAGCTCCACCAATTATTGTTAATATTGGTGATCTTTTAAGTTATTGGACTTGTGGATTATTGAAATCAACAATCCATAGAGTTAGATTTCCTGCTGAATCCCAACGCTTAGGAAAAGATCGTTATTCTATTGTATTTTTTAGTCATCCAAATAATGATACTTTGTTAACACCTGTTCCAAGTGAATTGACAAAGAATATTAAAGGAAGAGGTGCAAATAGAGCTGAGGTTCATATAACTGCTTTAGAGTATTTACAAAAGAGATTAAAGGCCACTTATAGTTATAGATAAATATATGAGAAGAGATATTTGGTTGTAAGGGACTGGTGGAATGAAAGTGTCCCTGCGTTATCAGTGCATATAGTACTGAAATACCCTTCAAATAACTCTCCTTTTTCCTCTATCGTTCACCTTACCCTATCACTGTCGATCCCATCTTTTTACCCCATCACCCTCCACCCATCTTCTCTTTTCATTTCTTTTCTTTTCACTATCTCCATCTTTTCCCATGTCTTTGATACCGGCAAATTCCTGCATATACCCTTCCGAATCTGGAATCTAATTCCGGTGCGTTATCAAATTTCACTCTCCATGTCCCATAGAAATGATTCAAATGGGAATAAAGGACCCTTAAACTCCCCACACTTAAGGTCTCCTAGATTAACTACATCCCACCTGCACTCATCAGGCTTCAAATCTCCCCTCATCAATTCACCAATCTTGAATTCCCCCCGTTTTAAATCTCCAGATCTCAACCCATTGAGAAGTCCTATACTAAGAGGTGACTCATATACCGTGGATTCAAGAGTAATATATAATGCCAATGAAGTAATAGAAATCATCCATGACTCAGAAGTCCAGAAATTCCGTTTAGGTCTTGGTCTAATTTTGGTTGCAATTGTAACATGGTTAATTGGATTAGAATTAGTTAATTCTGTTTTAAAAGGTGATACTTATCAAAAGCCTTTTTTATTTGCATACATCATCGGAGGGTGTTTTTCTTTGAATTTACTTGGTGATTTAAAACCAAAACAACCACCTCACAATCCAAATCCTAATGATCCAATTCCCTTAACAAAATTTGAAGTTCTGATTCTTACACTTCAAGTTGCAATCATTTACTTTTTATATAATATCTTTGTAATGTCTCTGTTAAAATATACCTCTGCTTCTAATCAAACTGTGTTAGCATCTACAACCTCGATCTTTACTTTATTTATTGGAGCTTATCTTAAATTTGATTCTTTTACTCCAAAAAAATTACTTTGTGTAGGTGTAAGTTTTGGAGGAGTTTTATTAGTTAACTTTAGTGATAGTAAAGCTGGTCCATCTCATGATGATAATAAGTTTGTTCCAAAGAATCCAAAACTTGGTAATTGTTTTGCTCTATTAGGTGCTCTTATGTATGCTTTTTATTTGATTATAATGAAGGTAAAGATTGGTACAGGTAATAGAACAACAAATGAAAGAAGATTATTTGGATATATGGGATTAACTACTTTAATCTTGGGTGCTCCAATTCTTTATCTCGTAGATTTATATAATATTGAAAAATTCGATTTCCCACCTCCCAGTAATTCAATTTTAATTATTATTTTCGTCAATGGGATCTTCTCTTATATGAGTGATTTCGCTGCAATATTGGCTCTGTTATTAACAAGTCCTTTAGTTACTTCATTATCATTAACTAGTTGTGTCCCAATAACTATATTTATGGATTTTATTACAATCCAATTGACTGGTGGTAGTAGTCAGAAATCTTCTGTCTCTACAAAAATCATGTACTCTTTAGGTATTTTAAGTATACTTACATCGGTTGTAATTATTAATCTTACCTCAAGTACAGAAAATGATTATATAGAAGAAATTATTGAAGAGAATCTCGAACAACAGATTAAAGAGGATGAACTTTTGTCTCCTATATTATCGCCATTACTTGTTCATAGAGACCTTCCTGAAAATTTCAATACTCCGTTGTTACCAAAAAGAAGAACTGCTACAAAGAAGCCATCAAATTTGAGTCTACAAGAATCTTCACAGAGTTCAATTGAGGATGAAAACGGTCTTACAGTATCTGGTGGTGTTAACCATGTATATCATATTAGACAAAATATATAGCATAATAAAATCATGTATCTATGGTGTCGTTATTCTAAACTCTAAAAACCTCATCTATAATAACGGTGCTGTTGTATTCAGGTTTAAATTTTAACTGAATTCCTTGATTGACGTGCAGGGAAAATCAGGGACCGAAATTCGGAGTTCTTATTTCAATTTCTAATAAATATATTTTACACCCATGACTCCCCGATATGGACCCACAAGACCCATCACTGTATATTTCTAGATCAAAAAGACAAATGATCGACCAGTATCTGACACCTTTCAATCATTAAGAGAACTACCTCATCTCTCACCTGCATATAATCTGATTTTGATAAAATTCTACATACTAAAAATCTACATCTTTTTTAGACACATGTGAATCTTAGTATAAGCAAGAAGTTTTATCTGACTTCACCCTTACTACCTTGGATTTCCTCTTAAACTAGTGAAAAAAGTTTCTCTTTTTTTTTTGTCTATTACGCCTCATTGGTGCATTAGAGTTTTGGGGTTGTGATGTACAGATGTGGTGATAACCAACATGTTGTATGGTTTACTGAATCTCAAACGGTATCCACCGTAATTTTAAGTTTTTCTAGGCATTGTTAAGGTATTGTCCAATGGGTGAATTTCTACCGGTGTTTGACCCAAATAGGAAAGCGTATTAAGAGCGATGTATCCGGTAACCCTTTTACATCTCCGATGCGTTTGAATATATACCAACTCTATCTGTACACCCTCTAACCAACAGCTTGCTTATGAACTGTAAGATGAAAAACTTTAAATTCCGTAAAAGTGCCGATCTTCATCCTAAATCCGGTGGCTAAAAATAATCTATAATACGATGGTCCTGTATATAGACAACGGGTTTGTAAGTTTAAGTTTTAACCAATTATATGATTTATATCGTAAGGCAATATATTTTCCAATTCAAGAAATCTTAAAGTTAGATTAAAGAGATGCTATGTCAATAAATACTGATACTATTCCTTACGGTTGTATAGGGAGAATAAACCCACTTATTTCCAGGGTTGAGCCTCAATCTGGGTCTCAATTCCAGCCCCATCAGCCCCATCCACCCCCAAAAATATTTTCCGGGCTAAATCGCTTAAACGGCATAATTTTTTACTATGCGGGTTATATACACTCCTGATATATCAGATAATTCTTTACGTAAAAGAAACTTCTCTAAGTATAAATTGAGAAACATCTGCCTTAAAATTCTTTAGTCAAGAAATGTCTACCGATAGAGCATCACAAAAATCTGTTGATGTAATCGAACCAAGAGTTTCAGACTCTGGTTCAAATAATGAAAAATCTGTTGAAAAAACTTCTGATATTGAAAGAAATGCTTCACTCGATGATGAATCTGATGGTCTTCACTTAGTTAATTCTAATACTTCAACTGAGTATGAAAAGTCAAGAGGTGTTAGAAGAATTGAAAATGTTAGAGCTATGATTAATTCCTCAAAACATGGGAATGTTATTCTTTGGACTACTGTCATTTGTCTTTTAGTTATTGCTTTTGTATATACTTTAGATAACTCTACCACTTATAATTATGGTGTTCCAGCGGCTTCAAGTTTCAACAAGCATTCTATGATCACAACTGTTAGTATTGCAACTTCGATTATTGCTTCAGTTATTAGACCATTTTTAGCTAAATTTTCTGATATTACCTCAAGACCTCTTACTTATACTGTTTCTTTAGTTATTTATACTGTTGGTACAATTATTGCTGCTGCTTCTCCAACCATGACTGCTTATATTGTTGGTGAAGTTTTAACTACTGTTGGTGCCCAAGGTATTTCATTCATGAATTCTCTTATTGTTGCAGATTTAACTCCTTTAAAATGGAGAGGTTTAGCAAGAGGTATTTTAGCTTCTCCTTATTTAATTACCGTTTGGTTTTCTGGTTTAATTGTTGAAGCCATCTTAAAAGTTACTTGGAGATGGGGTTATGGTATGTTTGCAATTATTATGCCTGTAACAGTTATGCCAGCTGTTGGAATTTTATTCTATTTTGAACAAAAAGCTCAAAAATTAGTTCCAAAAAGTAATAAACCAAAGAAATCCGTTACTAAAGTTATTTGGGATTCTCTTATTGAAATTGATGCTTTAGGTTTACTTATTATGGGTTTCGGTTGGTCTTTATTATTATTACCTTTCTCCTTATATAGTTATGCTAATGGCGGTTGGAACAACCCTTCAATGATTGCTATGCTTGCAGTTGGTGTTGTTTTATTAATCACTTATGTTCTCTTTGAAGTCTACGTTGCTCCATTTCCATCAATGCCTAGAAGAATTATTTTCAATAAAACTTTTATTACTTGTGTTGGTATCGATTTCTTTTATCAATTCAATGGTGGTATTAGGGGTCAATTCTTATCAACTATTCTTTTAGTTTGTAAAAATTGGACTTATCAAGAATGGGTTTACTTTAACAATACTTTAACCATGTCTTTATGTTTCTTTGGTGTTGTTGCTGGTGTTATTTGTAGAATCACTCATCGTTATAAATATTTACAATGTTTGGGTATCTTTATCAGAATTGTTGCTTACTGTGTTAACATTAGAGGTCAAGGTGAAATTGCTGATACTGCATCATTCGTTATGGCTCAAACTTTAGTTGGTCTTGGTGGTGCTTTCTCTGTTATCGGTACCCAAACTTCTTCTGAAGCTTCTGTTCCTCATCAAGATTTAGGTTTAGTTATGTCTTTATTAAGTCTTTGGTCAAGTATTGGTGCTGCTGTTGGTTCTGCTATTTCTGCTCCAATTTGGAATACTAAATTACCAGTCTATTTGAGAGAATTCCTTCCAGCTGAAACAACAGATGTTGAAGTTCTTGGTTATTTCAGTAATGTTACTGCTATTACTTCTTTACCTTATGAATCACCAGTTAGACAAGGTGCCATTACTGCTTATTCTTATGTTGCCTTTTACTTATTTGTTCCTCCAGCTTGTATTGAAGTTATCTCCCTTATTTTAAGTTTCTTCCAAACCAATTATTACTTAGGTGATACTCAAAATGCTATTGAAGATCAAGATGGTAAAGATCCAATTAACCCAGATCAAGAAAAATATGTTCCAACAACAACTAAAGAAAAGCTTCTTTACTTGTTCCGTTAAAAATGTTAATATAATAATAGATAAAATAGAAAAACACTGTAGACTTTCTAGATTTTCGCCTATTTAAGAACAAAATGCACGGAATGTTCCACCAATAACGGAATTCAAAGATTAAAGGGTGTGGATGCAACTAGAATAATTTAATGCATTCAG
The DNA here is from genome assembly GCA_030555785.1 of Yamadazyma kanchanaburiensis. Classification (NCBI taxonomy): domain Eukaryota; kingdom Fungi; phylum Ascomycota; class Pichiomycetes; order Serinales; family Debaryomycetaceae; genus Yamadazyma; species Yamadazyma kanchanaburiensis. The sequence goes on along the minus strand of JANIVJ010000121.1, from coordinate 11,566 downwards.
AGTAATGTCTGAGAGGACCCTTCCCAGCGGCTTTCAGATTGTAAGATTTTCTTTTTTAAACTAGACACGACCAATGATAAGTGTACGGAAAGATATAAGATAATACATGATATATTAGGGTTTAGGAAAGTGATTATTTACACTTTCATATACAAGAAAAACCTCTCTTTGAGCTAAGAGTGATTGGATCGAATACCTGAAACATCCTTGGGTCTAGATTTCAGAATTCAGGCCACCTCAGCGTTTCATGAAAGTATCCCTTCTTCATTAGTAGCAATTTTTTAGGGTACAGATGCTGTTTATTTTAATAAAATATACAATTCTTAACTATGTAATGTATTCCGTGTTTCTAAAGAACGACCTAACATTTTTAAAAGTTTGATAATAAATAAAAGATTTTTCTTCCAATTTATACTATATTTCTTAAAGGGGTTCCTTCTGTATTTAGAAAAATTCTCTTTACTGTTTCATGACGAATTAGGTTTAAGTACCCGAATCAAAAGATTAGTATTTGTGTGTGGTACGATAAAATGGCCCTATTGAATTTGATACGGCACATTCGTATATGCATACTAGTTTTGTGTCACAGACTTGTTGGAGAAATTATAACCGAAGTCAAATTTCTATATTTACAGGGTATGAGATGGGGGAGTCCATCGAGTTTCTTAATTGAACAAACTGTTGAGGTCCCTGACTATAATTGCTTGAAAATGATACCGTCTGAAACCCGAAATTTTGCCTCTTTGGTAGTTAGATATGTAAGTTGTCTCAAAAGATTTCTAGATTAAAAGGATATTTACGATAATTAATAGAGAATTCACATAAACTTTTGATTCGTTACATCTTAGGGTCTGGTTCATATGTAGTTTTAAATATAAGATAATTTTATAGTCTTGGGAAGAAGAGGTGAAGAGTATCTCGAATGAAAAGATATGAATCTTATCCAAGAGTATATTAATACCGTCTTAAATGGGGTATATTCATGCACTTCCCTAGGACATACTCGTACATTCATATACCCCCGCAAAAACTTGCGGTAAATGTCATCCGCATCGATATATCTCCGTAATTACCCAAGTTTTATCTGGGGAACCATGCTATATGAATTTCTAATTATGAAATAGTAAAGTGGTTTGTGTAATTGAATTTCTATCCAATAATACCTTACCTGAACATCTGATTGAAGCCCTTGGTCTATGGCCTCTTACCGAATATCTACATTTCGAACTCTGTCCCTCCATAAACTGCAAGTTTTATTCCCATTTCTCCGCAAATTTGGTTGGGCTCTCTTAGCCACCCTGCATTATCCCCAGATTATTATGAAAATTTGCCCAATTACCACCTTTTCTCGGTGTCATATTTAGTTGACCCCACTTCAAGACTTTTGCCAAGCTTGAAGATAATCCAGATAATACATAAAGAGTATAAATATGACAGGGGATTCCATAAATTCTTTACCATAAAATGTCACCCCATTCTGTAGGTTCAAGTCAATCTTTAGAAAAACCAGAAGTTACACACGATGAAGGTTTGAGTTTTGATGAAGATATCAAAAAGGAAGCTGAAGCTATTGCTGCCACCGATTTCGAGGATCCAGAATCTTCTCTCAAAAGATTATTAGTTAAATATCCAATTAATGAGTGGTCTTTACAAAGAGTTAAGCTTTATATATTATGTATTTGTTTGTATTTGTGCTCTACAATGACTGGTTACGATGGTTCAGTTGCAACTTCAATCATCACTTTACCAACATTCCTAGACTATTTTAAACTAGGTAATGCACCTGCAACCACAGGATTATTTTTTGCAATCTATCCAATCGCACATATGTGCTCAACACCTTTTATCCCATTTTTATGTGATGGGATTGGTAGAGTTAAGACAATTCTAATTGGTTTAATAATTGTTTTCGTAGGTGCCATTGTAAGTGCTCTTGTAAAATCTCTTAACCTTTTAATTTTTGCAAGATTTTTATTAAGTTTTGGTGCTTCTATAACTAGTGCTGGAGCTCCGATCTTATTAATGGAAACTTTGCCTGCAAACAAAAAATCTTTTGGTTTATTCTATAATACTTTCTATTATGTAGGTCAAATTGTTTGTTCTTGGTCAAGTTATGGTACCTCTCTTAGATTTGATGATGAAAGACAATTTAAAATTCCTTTATGGTTGCAATTAGTATGTCCTGGTATTTGTTTCTTGTTCATTTGGATGTTCCCAGAAAGTCCAAGATATTATTATTCAAAGGGAAAGATAGATAAATGTAGAGAGTTCATTGTAAAGTATCATGCTGGTGGTGACCCAAACCATCCCATTGTAATGGCTGAAATGAATCAAATTGCTGCTTCTTTTGAAGAATCTGGTATTTTGAAACCAAAAGATTATTTGGATATCAGTATTTTCGTTAAAACCCGTGCAAGAAGAAAGAGATCTATGCTTGTAATCATTTGGGGTTGGTTCTGTCAATTCTGTGGTAACCAAGTAACTTCTTATTATATGACTACTATGTTCTTAAACTTAGGAATTAAAAATGCAACTACGAGATTATTACTTACTGCTGTTATGTCAATTACAAATTTCTTGTTCGCTGGAAGTGGTGCTTTTGTAGTTGAAATGTTCGGTAGAAGACCTATCCTTCTTTTTGCAAATGCTGGTTTCGTCGTTTCTTTCATTTCTCTTGCAGCTGCAACAAAAACTTTTAATTCTGATCCTAGTAATACTGCTGCTGCTGGTGCAGGTATTGCTTTCATTTATATTTTCCAATCATTGTTCTTCTCATTTGCTATGACTCCATTGCAACCAACCTATCCTTCAGAAGTTCTTTCTAATGATATGAGGGGTAGAGGTATGGCTCTATATAACTTAGTTAATAATGCTGCTTCAACTTTGAATTTATATACTGCTCCATTAGCCATGCAAAACATCACTTATTGGTATTATGTTTTCTATGTATTTTGGGATACTTTCCAATTCATTATCATTTACTTTTTCTTTGTTGAGACGAGTAACTTATCTTTAGAAGAAATTGAACATGTATTCAGTACTCCAAACCCTGTTAAGGAAAGTGTCAAGTTGTCTAAACTTGCTAGAAATGCTAAAAAGATCGAGAAGAAGAGACAAGCTGACAAAGAAGGAAATTAGTAAGTAGACAAATTATCAATATATGTATAACGAAACTTTTAACATTCACTCTGGGTTCTCATAAAGATAAGACTATTATCAATTCAAATACAGCTTAAACTTGGCTTCTTTGATTATAGGTCCTTTATTTTTAGTAAATAAACAAAAAATAAGGTTGCCTAAATAAAGGACTAGTGAAATGAATTCTATGTACTTTATTACAAACTTCTGATAAAATAATGTTCGAGTGCCATGGAAATAATACTTTTCGGGAACATAAAACAAACCCCAAAAGGGATAATTAATAATGATTGATCAGATTAGTTTTTTATATGAATTAAAAACATTGAATGGGGTCTGACATAGTTTTTTTGAACTGATAAACAACACACTAAACACAAACTCTGACCTAAGTTATTAAATAAAGGAATTCAAACCATTTAAAAACAAACGATAAGCGAAGATCATTCAGATTCAAGAGCTGGGTTTTAATAATTCACCTCTCTAAGGACAAGTAGTTGAGTACTATGCCCTTTCAATGTCACTTCTCTCTGGTTCATACTTCAGGTTAGTGGAGAGTCCAAAGTAGAAAGCAAGAGCCTCCGTGGGTTAACTGCTCTTTTTTGGTTCTTGGTTTTTTTCAGGTCCAAATATGTACATATTGGCTATTTGTTAAAAAAATCTACTACTTCTTTTGCTTCAACATTAATAGTTATTTATATTATTATCAAAAAATAATATAATTCAAAAAAATAATGAAGGAAGCGAGGTTCGAACTCGCGCGGAGAATCCTCCAACAGATCTTAAGTCTGCCGCCTTAGACCACTCGGCCATCCCTCCAATTGCGAAGTTATTTCTTCTAAAAGGGGGTATAAACGTTTGTACTGGTCTGAATTTTAGTCATAGCACTCATGGTGTAGTTAATTTTCCAACGACGACTGATTCAAAGGGGTGAAAACTTACAATTTACCCCAATGGAGGAGTCAGAGTTGAGAGTATATGTGAAGATGAAACAGATAAATTTTACAAACTTAAAACTTCGATAATCTAATAAAAAAATAAAAAAAATCAATTTCATTTTCTTATTTCCTTAAACGTCGCTTTATAGATGCTACGGGCTGTATAGATTATATAGTGGTGTAGTGATACAAAATTTTGTTCTAAAAATAAAAAGGCTACTTACAACACATCAGTAAGATCTTCACGCCCTTATATTGGAACGATGACATGGTAATATTAGCTTAATCTAGGATGAAAATGCATTCACTTTTCACTATACAAATTATCAAAGCATAATTATCTCTTGGTTTTTATGTCTTATTTCACAAGGTACTACTAATAAAATTGTGCTGATAAGAAATAATAGCTAAAATCCGTTCACTAAATGAACTACAAAGCTTTCGTTCAGAATTTGCAGCATTGTCCTGTGTGGGATTTTTTGTCCTCTTTCCGTTGAGAAAGATGTTATTTTATGGTACAATTTGGTCTATCCTGGCAGCATCCCGGCCCAATTTGAATCTATCTGTCCACTAATTTTCCGTCTCTGTCTGAATCCAGATAAAAATGTTATAGATAGCGATTCTTAGAATTTTGATTTGTTGCACTTATTTTGTTGGTTATGAAAAATGACACATTTCTTCACGACATGGAATGTAGTGAAGCATTTTACGCCACGTTGAAAGAAAACTCCTGTGCCTTAAAATGTCCGCATCTTTACAGCTGATACTTCTCCCATCATGAATCAAAAAGATTTAAATGAACTCGTAAATTCCAGCACAACTTCAATCTACTCTAAAAAAACAAGAGTGGTGGGAATCATCTGATACCTGTTTATTTCGGAAATAATACGGAAGTTTTCGAAAACCATATTGCATTTAAAGAAAAAAAAAAAAAAAAAAAAAAAAAAAAACCCCAATCGGGAACAAAAAAATAAAATTGAAAAGACTAAAAATACTAAAACAATAATTGAATGTGCTTCCAGATTCCTCGGAATCCTATTGTGAAATTAGCGCAATTTTTAGTGCTAGGGTAATTGGACATTTGTTACCTTTTGTATTGTGTACTTTCTATAAAAACTATACACCGGTTAAAGAAGAAACATCTGAAAGAAACTTGAGTGGGTTTCCAAACTCGGAGAAATTTAGAAAGAACATTAGAAAATGGATTAGTAAACTACCTTTCTAGTCAATTCTATAAGTGACCCTGTTTCTAGGGTAAGTAAGACTAGCATCAATTTGTTGAAATCATGTGTTCATACTTATCCACGGACTAGCTGTGTTAAAATTATTTTTGGGGGCGTGCAAATATGGTAGTACAATCTTGCATGCATGAAAAATCCTGTATCAACCTCTTATTGGAGTATTTTACCCCTAGTACATGACTTCTGCAACTAAATGTCTTGTGGCTGTGATGAAATTTAGTCAATTACAGGCTATTCCTGCAAGGTTTGAGATAAAGCCAGTTTCTTGACCAATACTCAACTCGGATAATTTTCCATTGGATATTTAGCTGTTATCTGATATTCAATGGTTTGTAGATTGCAAATCAATACAAGCTTCTAGGGAACAAAACAGATGTCGTAATTCAATATAACGATGATCATCATTTCTGAATGAGGAATATTACAAGCCTTAATTGTTTCTTGAATTCCGTTTATATATGCAGGTGATATTCTAGCCTAAAAGGTATTTAAATTATTACTTGCTTACCTCTTTTGGTTGTATTTAGGCTATAATAGGAAATTTAATGAGTCTTTTCTCTTCTCTTTTTGAATTTGATACTTATCTTGGAAATTCAGTTAGTAAAAGTATTATAAGATTTATCTTTTGGGAAAACTATTTAAAACCTCCCAAAGTTTGTTACTTCAAAAATCAAAAATGAAATTTTGGAAATTCCTTATTGCTTTTAGTTCTTTAAAAATTGCTTCTGCTTTGGATGTTGATGGTTGTCTGCCAGATACTGATAATCTTTCCAGGGGTATTGAAGCTGGTATTTATGATGATGTCCCCCAGGACGCAGGAGGTTCTAATGATGAATTTGAGGAATTACTTAAAAGTATGGATAGCCGTACCCCTGCCAATACAGCTCATCCCCAGAATGTTAACTATGATTCAGGTGGTTCCATAACATATGGAAACGTATATGGAGTTAATACTAACATCAGGAGATTGGGTATCAGACTCACTGGTTATTTTTATGCTGAAGATACTGGTACCTATAATATCTCTTTTTCGACTGCTAACAACTTTGCAATGTTAACTCTTGGTGATGGTTCTGCTTTGGATTGCTGTAGCTCAAGTCAAAGTCCGTTTGAAGATGGAACAGATTGGGCAACTTTAAATCAATTTTACCCCGAAACTAGTACTTATGGTTTTAACTATGAATTGACAGCTGGCCATTATTATCCAATTAAGGTACTCTACTATAATAGTTACACGGGCCCTGCTTCTCTTGGTATCAACGTCAAAAATCCAGATGGTACAACTGTTACAGGAGCTGATATTCCTTTTTACTATCTTTCTGGGTCTCAAGATTACTGTCCTATTACTCCTGAAACAACTACTGAGCCATGGACAGGTACCTTTACTACTACTGAAACTTTAACTTATTCTGATTCTACTGTTGTTATTGTTGAAACTCCATACACTACTACTACTGAACCATGGACTGGAACTTATACTACTACTTATACTGAAACTAATTCTGATGGTACCACTGTTGTTGTTGAAACTCCTTATCCTACAACTACTGAACCATGGACAGGTACATTTACTACTACTTATACCACAACCAATTCTGATGGTACTACTGTCATTGTTGATACTCCTTATCCTACTACTACCGAACCATGGACTGGAACTTACACTACTACTTATACTGAAACTAATTCTGATGGTACCACTGTTGTTGTTGAGACTCCATATTCCACTATTACTACTACTGAGCCATGGACCGGTACTTATACTACTACTGAAACTTTAACTTATTCTGATTCTACTGTTGTTGTTGTTGAAACTCCATATACCACTACTACTGAACCATGGACCGGAACATTTACTTCTACTTATACTACAACTAATTCAGAAGGTACCGTTGTTGTTATTGAAACTCCATCTGGTACCCCAAGTGTTTCAACTACTACTGAACCATGGACCGGTACTTATACTACTACTGAAACTTTAACTTATTCTGATTCTACTGTTGTTGTTGTTGAAACTCCATATACCACTACTACTGAACCATGGACCGGTACTTATACTACTACTTATACTACAACTAATTCAGAAGGTACCGTTGTTGTTATTGAAACTCCATCTGGTACCCCAAGTGTTTCAACTACTACTGAACCATGGACTGGAACTTATACTACTACTTATACTACAACTAACTCTGATGGTACTGTTGTTGTTATTGAAACTCCATCTGGTACCCCAAGTGTTTCAACTACTACCGAACCATGGACTGGAACATACACTACGACTGAAACTTTAACTTACTCTGATTCTACTGTTGTTGTTGTTGAAACTCCATATACCACTACTACTGAACCATGGACCGGTACTTATACTACTACTTATACTACAACTAACTCTGATGGTACTGTTGTTGTTATTGAAACTCCATCTGGTACCCCAAGTGTTTCAACTACTACTGAACCATGGACTGGAACTTATACTACTACTTATACTACAACTAACTCTGATGGTACTGTTGTTGTTATTGAAACTCCATCTGGTACCCCAGATATTCCAACTACCACTGAACCATGGACTGGAACTTATACTACTACTTATACTACAACTAATTCTGATGGTACTATCGTTGTTGTTGAAACTCCAAATGTTGCTTCTACTTTAACTGAACAAAGCACTGAAGTACTTACAATTACATCTTGTTCTGGTTATAAAGGATGTGCTGCTAAAACTCAACCTGGAACTGTTACTATTACTACAACTGTTCCTTGTGAAGGTGAGTCTTATCAAACCACTACTACCGTTGTTGAAGGTACTCAATATGTTGTTATCGGAACACCAGCACCAACAGCAACTTACACAGAAACACACTCAAAAGATTCTGGCGATATCTTCATCACAACTGTCACTACTCAAAGTGTTTCAATCCCACAAATTTTTGCTTCTCAATCATCAGGAGATTCTGAATACCAAAGTACCGTTTCTTTATCAACTGGTGCTTCTAGTACTTCTGTTAGTGTTTTTGTTGCTGAGGATAACTCCAGTATACTTCAAATGAGCTTTTTATCAATCTTAGCCTCCATTCTTGTTGGTCTTTTTTGAGTGCTTAAAAATTTTTCAAATATCCCAAATATGCCTTTTCTAAATTGTTTCCTTATTTACATTTCTTTTATTACCTACTTAGTTTTCTTGTAGTCCAGCTACTTTTTTTTTAGTGTTTATTTAATATATATGTTTTTTTTATGTTCTTTATATGTTCTATCTTATTAAGTTTTCCTGTCATTTGACTACTTTGTCATTTGACTAATTTTAATGTAAACTTTATCAAATAAACATGTTTCATTTCCTGACCATTTAGCATGTTGTATAACAAAAGACCAATTTCAAAGTAAGGTTTGAAAACCAATTAATTTGACCACACTTTCAATTGATTATCTTTAGCTTAATTATTTAAAATTAGTCATAAACTTCCAGCAAAAAAAACTGAGTACGAAAACCAAGTTGAGCTGGCTAATGTATTAAATCGGATTTTGGGAAAGCGTTCCAATTATCTGTATTAGGAAATTTTGTATCTGGTGAAAGAAGTCTTCATTCAATTTCGACGGTAAAACCTTCTGTCTTTATTTTTTGACCTGCACAATATCCTAAAGGAGCTTGCAAGAGTATACGAAATATCGACATTTCATCCAAATAGAGAACTGCTTACTCTTTTCTGTTTTAAATTTTCTCTCTGTCCCAATACGTACATGTTTTCGCTACTAACCGTTGCATATTCAATATGCATTAATTTTAGTTCTTGTGCATATGTTTAAATGTTCCATTGTCAGGCTATTAGACTCTAATTTGTCCGTTTTTCATGCTTATATGCAGGTGCGTTCTGTTTTGTGATGAAATTGCAGCGAGAGTCACTAATAATGAAACTGCAGCGAGAGTCAAAATAAAGAATGTTGAATAGAGAAACAGATAGCGATCAATGTTCGGCATGATAAATCCGTTCTTATATTAGTGCCGTATGATTCTGTTTGCCTTTCAACATTCAATGTAATGTAACACCAATCTTAAAATAGAAATTTGAGAGATTTTTCCTATTATGTAGTTCGTATATTAATAATAAATGTTTATGTCTGATGGGGGGAGAGAAATTGGCCATTTTGGTATTGGGTCATCTGTGATCAAGTTATAGAACATTGAATTGAATCCTTGGAAGAATTTTATTGTACTTAACTCAGAACTTTTTGCGAGATTCGAAAGTATCTCTCCTGATACAAAATAAACAAGTGAGTAATCAAATTTAAAAGAATCACACTCTATCTTCTCTAAAAATTCTTTAAAATCTAATTCTGGAAGCGAAACTTTCATTGAAAGCATCAAGCATGAAAGACTTATCACCAGGCTCGAATATCTAAAATATATATCAGTCAAATATTGATTAAATTCACATAAGTAATTTGTCATATTCTTCAAAAGGTCTAATTGTTTATCAGGTACCAAGAACAATTGGGAAAGGAGAGTCAAGTATATATCCACAAAAGTATCAAATGTGGGTGCTATGATTTTCCATTCTAATACTGTCAAAATGTGTGTTTCCATTTGAAGAAAATGCTGATCGGTATACAGTTCATCACCCAAAAGTTTAATTACACACAAATTAAAAGCTTCTTTTCTAGAACCTAATGATTTAAGACTAATCCACAAACTACATAATCCCAACAACTGATAATTTCCTTGCTTTACAATTCTTGATGAGCTATAACGATCAACTATATTTACAGCCTGTGGGAATATTGAGGTTGGTAAATCAAAATGAATTGTGATTTCAAATAGGAAATCAAGTAAATTTGCTCTTGAAAGAAGAGTTATTTCTGGTTGTTCCATTATACAGGTCAACTTTGGAAATGATTCTATCTCAGACCATAAACTAATTTCTAGATTTTCTAAAATGTAATCTCCTAATGCTGAATACTTTCTTTCTTCACTCATGTAAAAAAATTCACTTTAATGTCCAAATAAATAAAAGGTACGATCATTACGTTGTGCTGTTGTAAACTTCTCCTTTTTCTCTAATAATTCCCCCAACAAAACATAATTTTCAATTTTCGGCTTCTCCATATAGGTCACTGTGCGTCACTAATATTTCTAAAATAAGATCGAGTTTATTGTAATTTAGATCTGTATGCATGTCATGGTTTGCATATTATTTTTTATTGAAGATGCATATCTGCGAAGCCTAATTAGTAATATATGCACATCTGGGAAGCCTAATTAGTAATATATGCATATCTGCGAAGAATGGCCGATGAATTTGGTTGTTTTCGATAAAAATATTATTTGAAGCCCCTTCCGGGACTTATTCACTATGGGATACGAAGAAATAAATTCCAGGTGAAATACCTTTTTAAGAAAAGATAAGTCAAACAAAGACAATTGGCTTACTTAAGTTCGGCTATGAACTTTCTAAATATGGTTCGATTCTTTCGTGTATTTTCGGTAATCAGTTCCTTGTGTCCCGATAGCTTTAAAAGATCAAGATCAAGACTCCAGAAGAATCTGGGCTTCAATAGATTTCACAATAATTGAATAGATACCAGTGGTCGACTATCAATTACTTTGCTGAGTGTATTCAATATTCATCTATTGTCTTCAATGACACAATTACGAAATTCCATTCCGTGCGGCTCTTTATTCTTCTGAAAAGGGCTTCAAGTAGAAAAGAAATTCTAAGATTTCATTCATAAGTTTAAAACTCTCCTTGCATAGTGTGGATTGAGAGAGGTTTCATCGTCTCCGTAATATATCCGCTTGACTAAATAATTTTTGAAAGCGGGTAGAGTAAAGAATTCTCAGTGAATAGCCAAAATTTGTGGGAATATCGATAGAGAATGTATGGAAAATACTCATCCCCTTTTCAATAGTATGCATATAATTTTGTTTATCAAGCCAGATGACATTATTCAATATCTCATCTAGTACATAATGTAAAAATGTAGGTACGAACTGTAATAGATTCATATTATTGACTATCTGATTGTGAAGAAACTGTCAGCGTAGATCTTTTTGGGTCTTTCAAGTTTCACGAGGCAATTTTTTCTTTCTTAGAAGCTTTGAAACACTACTCAACTTGGCGTTCATCTTTACTATAGGTTCAAGGATCACTGAGATGAGAGATAAATTAAATAGTTATGGTAGTTCAAAAGCTGCTTTGAATTATTTAGTTAAACAAATTTCAGAAGAGAGGAAATCTAAAGGAGATATTGTTA
>JANIVJ010000120.1:0-19680 GCA_030555785.1 Yamadazyma kanchanaburiensis | reverse complement strand
GTAGGGGGGATAGAGTAGGGGATAGAGTAGGGGGGATAGAGTAGGGGATAGAGTAGGGGATAGAGTAGGGGATAGAGTAGGGGATAGAGTAGGGAGGGATAGAGTAGGTGATAGAGTAGGGGATAGAGTAGGGGATAGAGTAGAGAGGGAGAGAGTAGGGAGGGAGAGAGTAGAGAGGGAGAGAGTAGGGAGGGATAGAGTAGAGAGGGATAGAGTAGGCGATAGAGTAGGCGATAGAGTAGGGAGGGAGAGAGTAGAGAGGGAGAGAGTAGAGAGGGAGAGAGTAGGGGAGATAGAGTAGGGGAGATAGAGTGAGAGATAGAGTAGGGGGGATAGGGGGGATAGTAGGAGGCTACTGTTGTGTAGGTTCAGTGTCCTGTAGGTTCAGTGTCCTGTAGGTTCAGTGTCCTGTAGGTTCAGTCCTGTAGATTCAGTCCTGTAGATTCAGTCCTGTAGATTCAGTGTCCTGAAATCCACTCCCTCCCGGTTTTTTCTCTCTATCTCTTACTATTTACACTATTTATACCCCCTCTCAAGCTCTAAAAACTTCTTATAAACTTCTTCAACACTCATATTTTCTACCTTTCTATTATCTCTAGATCTTATCGCTACAGTCCCATTCAGAATATCTCTATCTCCTACCATAAGAATATACGAATACCCTTTAGTCACCGCATCCTTAATCCTGGTCCCAACAGTCTCTGGTCTACCATCAATATCTACAAAAAAATTATACCCAGTCATTGGACTAACGTCTTGTTCTGGCGCTAAAAGATCCCCAACCAACTTGGCTTGGATCTTTTCTGCATGCTCTACGTGCCCTTCATTAACTGGAATTATCACCGCTTGTCTTGGGTTTAACCAAAAAGGCCATTTGCCTTGATAATTATCTAATAAAATAGCTATAAACCTTTCTAATGATCCAAAAACAGCTCTATGAACCATTATTGGTTGATTGGTTCTAGACCCATTAGAATCAATATACTTTAAATCAAATCTTTCAGGTAAATTGAAGTCTAATTGGATAGTTCCAATTTGATGATTTTTTTCAAATTTATCAGTCACCATGATATCAATTTTTGGACCATAAAAAGCTCCGTCTCCAGGCTTGATATTCCAATCACCACAACACTCATCAAGAACTTGAATGAGTTGTTCCTCGGCTTTATCCCAAGTTTCAATTTGTCCAATAAAATTATCAGGTCTAGTAGATAAATGGAATTCAATTTTATCACCGATCCCGAACACTTTATAAGTGTCTCTAATAAGTTTAATAGTGTTCAAGATCTCAGACTTGATCTGATCCATCGTACAGAAAATATGACCATCATCTTGATGAAATCTACGAACTCTTGTTAAACCAGTTAATGCACCAGATGCTTCATTTCTATGAAGTGAACTGAAATCACTAAACCGTACGGGGAGTTCGTTATATGATCTTTCGAACTTAGAGAAAACAATACAGTGACCAGGACAATTCATAGGCTTAAGTCCATAGACATGATCCTCAGAATCTTTGGTCTCATTACCTTCTACCTTATACATATCATCTTTATAGTTATCCCAATGACCTGAGGTTTTCCAGAGTTCATTTTTATATATCAACGGAGTTATCACTTCTTGAAACCCGTACTTTTGTTGTTGAATTTTCATGAATTGGATGAGCTTATTGAAGATTCTAGTACCATGAGGAAGGAAAAATATTGAACCTGGAGAAGATTTGTCTGTGATGTAAAGTTGTTGTTTATTTGAGATAGACTGGTTGGATAGGGAGGTACTATTGGGGGGTGAAGAAGACGAGTGTCGAAGAATGGGGAGTAGTGGAGTAAATGGTTTAATAGATCTTTTAAGCATAGTGAAAAATTATTGAGAAAACACTTACTACAAGCTTACCACGATAACACCACCACATACCGCGATCTCGGCCTACGAGCCGGCCTAGTGGTTTTGTTTCCCAATCGGGGAATTGAACCTGAAAAGGAAAATTTCAAATTGACAGAATTTATAGATAAAATATCAGAATTTGATGGAATTTGGTGAAATGAAGGTGAATTGTGTAGAGATAGGAGATACAAACAATATTTGTTTGGGGGTATATAATGTGAAATGGATAGAAGAATAGATAAATGGAATATTGAGTGTAGGGCTAGTACTGTTCATGCAGGAGACATGTGCAGGTACAGGATAGGTACAGGAGACAGGCACAGAAGACAGGCACAGAAGACAGGCACAGAAGACAGGCACAGAAGACAGGCACAGAAGACAGGCACAGAAGACAGGCACAGAAGACAGGCACAGAAGACAGGCATAGGTACAGGTACAGGTACAGGTACAGGTACAGGTACAGGTACAGGTACAGGTACAGGTACAGGAGACAAGTACAGAACATAAGTGTTCAAGCAGAGTATTAAAGAAGTAATATAAAGAGTATTATGGAGTAAGTTGAGTAGGAACATCTGTATCCATTACTTAATCGGAATAGCTCTATATAAGATTCTATACTTGGATAATACTTAAAACATTGTAATCCACACTAAACTGAATTTTTAACAATCGTCTAGACTCAGGTTCTATCCTTTTGATTGTTCAAGAATCTTGAGGTACAGAAATGGAAAGAAAGGGCAAGAGATGGAAAGAAAACAGAGGAAGTATGAGAGATATTCATAGTGGACAGAGACACACACAGAGACACACACAGAGACACACACAGAGACACACACAGAGACACACAGAGACACACAGAGACACACAGAGACACACAGAGACACACAGAGACACACACACTCACATTCATTCATATCATTAAACTATAACCTCTTTCTTAATACTATCCTTTCTCTCCTTCTTCTTCTTCCAATCTAAATGCTTCACCTTGAACCCCGTAAAGGTCTTAAATTGAACCTGTTTCTTAACCCACTTGTTTGCAGGTTTCCCACTTTTATCCAACGGATTTGTACCGGAGATTGGATTCATAGTAAGTCCCGATGTTGAGCTTTCCTTTAACCCGGTATTGATTCTATTATTATGGACATTTCCAAGTCCAAATCCATTTGATCCATCAGGTTGTGGAGAAGAGGTCTTTGAAGAATTTACACTATCAAGGGCAGAATTTTTTCTTTCGTCTTGGGCGAGTTTCTTAGCTCTTGATTTGGAGATTGGGGGTTCGAATTTCGGGAGGGTACTAAGGAAATGTGATGGGAGTTTGAGTTTCACCCAATGTCTTCTTGGTGGTGCCATAGTGGATCGAGATTGGAGATTGGATAAGTTGGAGTGCGGTGAAAAATTGATGTTCGGACATCGGGTATTATTTACGGACATTGGGCCGATGGAGGGAGTGCGGACGAGTGCGGACATCGGGAGTGAGATTCACGGATATTTGGCCGATGGGCTGGTAGGCTGAAGAATAATGGACCAGGGTGACGAATGGTTTGGGTTTAAGGATGTGCGATGTCGATAAGCAATTATAATTAGAGTTGATCTGGTTCACGTGGTGTTTATCAAACAATGCTGGTATTATTGGTATTACTAGTATTGTATAGGTTAGAGGCCAGAGGATATCAGAGAAAGAGTCCAAGGAAGAGGCCAAGGGAGGCTGTAACAATAAAGGGCTGGTATGTTTTAAATAGGAAATCTAATGAGATCAGGGAAACAAAAATTACTCAATCAAGACAGGCGACTAATAGTTGGTATCACCGGTTTTTCCGGAGCAATTGGTGTTAACTACGTCACATGATGATGGCTTTACAAGCAATTGAACTGAACTCTGCCTCAAGTCTAGAACTCCTAGATCATAAACACCTTTAGTCTAGAGACTAGTACATTAATACCAAGTCTTATCATGGAATATTCCGTCAGATTTTGTGTTATTCACGTTATCTCGTTTCATGTATAAATACGCGTTCTAGATTAATGCATCCTGATAGAAGAGGGTGTTATTTTTATCATTGCGATAACAATGTCCTGTATCCAGACCCCTCCTTCCTTATTGCGTAGATTAATTTCCAAAGTTAGTTAAGTTAGAGTTAGCAAGAAACAAATAAATACTTAGTACTTGAAATTGTTCATAGTTAAATTTAGTAGACTTTTTGCTTAGAAATAAATGAAGAAATTGGGTATTAAATTCCCAGGCGGGAATTTTGTTCTTATCAATTTCACCTGAAATGATCGCCCGTGATCGCTGAAATAATATAATTTATCCGGATCGTCGGTGCATGTGAGCTTATGTAAGAATAGGAGAAGGGAAAGAGGAAGGTGTAGAGGAAGGTGTAGATGGAGAGGAAGAAACGGAGATTGAGAGGGGGAGAAGGTGGTAGAGAAGAGGAATAGGTCTATTGTGGGGTAGGTGTAGATTAGTAGGTGTGATACATTAGTAGGTGTGATACTTGTGGGGTGTAGTAAGTTAGTGGGTGGGGTTAGGTGGAGATGATGTCTACAGTACAGTCTACAGTCTACAGTCTACAGTCTACAGTCTACAGTCTACAGTCTACAGTCTACAGTCTACTCTCTCTACACTTTCTACAATCTCTACACTCTATACCACCCACCCCTTCTACACCCCTTCTACACCCCTACTATATCTAATTCTACTTTTATTAATCTACATCACGAAAAACTACTCCCCTAATAATTACATTGGTTTGGATATGTCCTATCATCTAATGGCTGTGGAAATAAATCATGTTCTAATAACTTCTTTAAATCCCATTCAATAGCATTTTCAGTCTTCCAATTCCAGAAAAACCAACCAGATCTTGTTTCATAAGCATCTAATTGAGCTTCAACATATTTACGAATATTAACTTTATGCCAGTCTGGGAAATCATCATAGTATTGATAATTGGCACATGAATTAATGTATTCAACCCCATCATAATCTCCTGACCATCTGGCACCTCTACCAACACCATTTAACCATCTGGCACAATCAGTTAAAGCTGCCAGCCATTCTCCAACTATGTTCCAGTGACTTTCTTTTACATGTTCGGCCCCGAGATTACATGCAGTAGAGATATGATCATCTAAACTACGGGTTAATTCACCTCCTGAAAATACTTGGTAATGATGATGATCTACAACTACATTCCAATAATCTCCATTTGCAACAGTAAAATCATTATTCCAATATCCTGGATCTTGGAATGCATCATGGATAATTACTGCTTGAATTGATCCTGAATCTCTGACAATCTTATATCCTTTATAAAAGAAATCTTTTAATTTATCCATGTCAAGTGCAGGACCGAGAGGCTCATTAAGTAATTCAATTCCAATGACTGTATCTAAATACTTATCTCCTGCATATCTATCGACAATAGTTTCCAATACTTCCAAGGTTAAATCAACGTACTTATCATCATCTTGGAAATGGAGTTGATCTCTAATTCCTGAATTATCAAATCCATTTTGTCCTCCTGCAGCCCCATGTAAATCAATCCATACATAAAGATCATGTTTCTTGGCCCATCCAAGTGCTTTATCAAGAAATTCAACTTGTCCATCAACGTATGGATCATCATCAAACATTTTAAATGCCCAATACCCAATTGGGATACGTACAGCATTAAGACCTGCATCTTTAATTTTTTTAAAATCATCTTCAGAATACCATGTGGACCAGTGCTCGTAAAGACGTTCATATGCCTCATCCTTACCTAATTTTTTGGTATATGAATTCTCATCAATTGGAGTATCAGAATTATCACCAAATGCATCAAATAATGATGGAGTAATAAATGGTTCAATAAGGAACCAACCTCCTAAATTAACACCATAAATCTTATCATTTTGATAATCAAATGCAAGGTCTCTTTTAAAAGGTATACTAAGACAAATTCGGATTAATAAAAATAATACAATTAACATATTAGTGTACAAATTTTTTACAAACAGGAATTATACTTTTTATATAAAGTGAGGATGAATTTCTTGTATATAAGAAATATAGAGGTTTTTATAGTTTAATTAGCGTCTTTACCATTTTAAGGGGGGCACAGTTCCTAAATTGGAAGTTTGGAACGTACAGGGTACCTGTCACTATCAGGGATCGTATCGCGTCCTGATAAGGGGGATTAAGCCGCAGATAAATAAACAGAGGCCTGGTCAAGACATTGTAGAGAATGTTATAGGGATGGGATACGACTACACCGCCAGGTTAATTATTTTTTATGTACACTCTAAATAGGATCTGTTAGGTTACTGGTGAGGTTTACCATGTGGGTTCTGTAACGCCGAGAATATGTACGTCTCTTAATGAGACTGGCTGAAACTGTAACAACGTGAAACGAGGGTCCTATTGGGTGCAAATTAGTGAATGACAGAGTGACTAGAGTGACTATACCAAGAATGACTACACCCCACCTTCTACATATCTACACTGGCCGTCGTGGCCGTCGTGGCCGTCATGCCCATTTGACCTAAAAATAGCTTCTACTCCCTCACTCTATCAACTCCACACCCTTACACCCACGCTTCTTTCCACACTTCCTCCACACTCTTATTCTTACACCCTTACACCCTTACACCCACATTCTCCCACTCACACCCTCGTCATTCTTGCTCTATTCTAACCTTAATTCTCGGTCATTATTATATATTAGCCCTTATACATTTCTGGTCATTGACATATTGGCTCATGTGAGTAAATGTACTTAAATGTGGGGTACCTTCATAACCTTCGAATCACCGAGACAACTATCATCATCAATCTCATTAAAATTTCCCGGGATTTAGCCCTAACTTTTCTCACGTGCAGCCCTAGCCTTTCTCCGCGCACGACCAATCTAACACTGCGAATAAAAATTTTCAAAATTTTCAGTACACTTATACTAAGAATTAGTCTGCAAATTGCTTAAATTGATTAAGTTCTAGTTATTATTATTATGTCTGTTGAAACCAGTTTATCCTACGCTGCCTTAATTTTGGCCGATTCCGAAATCGAAATCAACTCAGAAAACTTATTAGCTTTAACTCAAAAAGCTAATGTTGAAGTTGAATCAATCTGGGCTGATATCTACTCTAAAGCTTTAAGTGGTCAAGATTTAAAAGAATTATTCTTTAACATCTCTGCTGCTCCAGCTGCTGGTGCTGCCCCAGCTGCCGCCGCTGGTGGTGCTGCTGAAGAAGCTGCTGCTGAAGAAAAGGAAGAAGAAGCTAAAGAAGAATCTGATGATGATATGGGATTCGGTTTATTCGATTAGTGTAGATTAGAAATATACATATCATAGAGAAAGTGTAGAGGAGAGTGGGGAGTTGAGACCGTGGAGAGTATACAAGACGAGAAGAGGCCATGGAATGGGAGGGGAGAGTATAGAAGACGAGAAGAAGCCATAGAGAGTAGACTGGATGTGAGTATACTGGGAGAGGCCACCAAGGATACTAGAAGAGAGACTGAAGAGAGACCACAGAGACTAAGAGAGACCATAAAGGACTTAGAGGCGTTGGAGGTTAGAAACCGTAGACATCATAACCTCCTCATCGCTCATCTCATCTGCACTTTTCTCTTCTCCACTCCTACACTCTCTACACTTCTTCAGATGCGATATACATTAACACCTTAATCCTATTAAAAAGGTATATCTACAAAGTTATAAATACGATTTTAATCTAATTTACTTCTTCTTTTTATCAGCTTCAGCTTCAGCCTTAGCTTTAGCTCTCTTTTCTCTAATACCTTTGTATTTCTTGTCAGATTTGGCTAATCTTAAGGTTCTGTAAGCAGTTTGTTCTGGAACTTCAACGGCTCTTGGAGCAGATTCAACTGGGGATTGTTCAACTGGGAAAGTTGATTTAACTGAAACTGGAGAGAATTTAGCAATTTCTTCTTTAGTGGTCTTCTTGTCAAAGACAACTAATTTAGATTTGTATTCTTGTAATCTTTCGACATTTAATTTGAAGGTTTCTTCGTTTCTGTTAACTCTTCTGTGGTCAACAGAGATACCGATGGTTCTAGCGTATTTTGGAGTTAAACCGACAGCTTTAACTTCAGCTAAAGTGAAACCTCTACCAGCTCTTAATTTTCTGTTATATCTGATAGTTGGAGCTCTTACAATTGGTTTTAAAGTATCAACAGGTCTTGGAGATTCTTTGGCAATTTTTTGTAATCTAGCATTTCTTCTTGAAGCTTTTTTACCAGCTTGGTCAAAGTGAACTTTGACTCTTTCTTGCCAGTGCTTTCTGAAATGATTCTTTAAGATTGGTAAATTCTTAGCAATAGCCATCTTTGATTATTGAACTGGTGTAAGTATTTGAAAAAAAATTTTTCACTGTTAGAGACCCACTTCGCGGGATTGATTTGGGGCACGCCCTTTGAGGTGAGATTCTGAGATTGGTTATAGTGTGAGAAGAGGTGATTAGGGTTAAGGGGGATACAAGTTGATTGGTGGGAGGAGAGAGGGGATTGTTGTATAGTGATATAAAAGATAATAGCCCGTGTTTTTTTCTCCTTCCTATCTCTTCTGTAGTATCTGTTTTGCAATCCTCAGTTTCGAGCAAAAAGCAGTCACATCAGTCACGCTCTCTTCACGTGAACTTGATCGATCCGTCCGGTGTATAAGCTGATTAGAGTCCTATCGCGGGATTACTGCAAAAACTACGACTACCATCGAATGATACGATGTATTCAAAGGGTTAAGGAGGTTCCTATTAACCCATATATACTATTTGATCTCTTACATTCTCTCATATTCGTTCCCATCCTTTCTTATCCCCCGCATTCATCTCTTTCCCTCAATCACGTCCTCATAAACCAATCGGCTCTCGCACTACCACGGTCGCTATCCATTTTCCTCCCTCACACGACCTACTCACAATCCTCACTCTGAAAAATTAAAAAAATTTTTCACTTCAAATCCATAAGAAACAATATGTCAACTCCATCAGTTCAAACTTTTGGTAAAAAGAAAACTGCCACTGCTGTTGCCCACGTCAAAGCTGGTAAAGGTTTAATCAAAGTTAACGGTTCTCCAATCACTTTAGTTGAACCAGAAATCTTAAGATTCAAAGTTTACGAACCATTAACTTTAGTTGGTTTAGATAAATACCAAAACTTAGATATCAGAGTTAAAGTTACCGGTGGTGGTCACGTCTCTCAAGTTTACGCTATCAGACAAGCCATTGCTAAAGGTTTAATTGCTTACCACCAAAAATACGTTGATGAAGCTTCCAAAAACGAATTAAAGAAAATTTTCGCTGCTTACGATAAAACTTTATTAGTTGCTGATTCAAGAAGAATGGAACCAAAGAAATTCGGTGGTCGTGGTGCCAGAGCAAGATTCCAAAAATCTTACCGTTAATCAAATTTATATTTTTATTATAAAACAATTGCAGATATACTCATTTTTATTAGTCCATTTGGGTGTAGGTTAATACTGTATATGTCCATGTACAAATAATCATTGAAAGGTGTAGGTCTCTGGGTAAGCCGTCTGGGTCTCTTGGTCTAGCTGTTTGGGTCTCTGGGTCTAGCCGTCTGGGTAGACTGTCTCTAGAGGGTAGGTTCTCTATTATGTGCTCTGTCTGAATTCTAAACCGTCTCTGTGTCTGGGTGACTGTCTCTAGAGTTGTAGGCTAAGTTACTCTGTCTGAATTCTAAACCGTCTCTGTGACTGTGTAGGCTATCTCTAGAGGGTAGGTGATCTCTATTACGTGCTCTGTCTGATTTTATTATCTATACTCTATGTATTATAATGTATATACTCTTACTGTGTCTATGGGCCGGGTATGAACCAGAGGTGTTCAGATACTGTGGGACGTGTAGACGGGTATGTGAACAGGACGGGACATATAGAGACAAGAGCTATAGTCCTTATGTTCGGTCCTACTCCTACTCTCCTACTCCTACTCTCCTACTCCTACTCTTCCTCTCCACCTCGTCCCACTCTCCCTCTCCACCTCGTCCCAATCTCCCTCTCCACCTCGTCCCCTATCTCGTCCCGCATTTTTCACCTTATCATTTTCCATATCATTTTCCATCACCTCCTCCCCTATGTGGATCGATTCAATTGAAATATCCTCTCCCATCCCAACCAACCAACCAATCATCCAAACCCTTACCATCAAAAATACCCCCCTCATTTGTCTTCTAACCCCTTCAGCCCTCATACTTCTCCATCATAACACCCTTTTACCACTCGCAGTCAATCAAAGATCTCCAGATTCTCTACAACAACATGGTCAAAATAAACAAATCAAAATAAAAGAATTAACTATGGGTGTAAAGGTGTCGAAACTTAATATTCTAAACATCTTTTTAATCACTTCCAATGATTATCTAATCATTTACCAAGTTCATATTGACCCCAATAAATCAATTTACGAATTAAGTGATGATAAGAATCTTCTTCAGAAGCAATTGCCCTTAAATGTCGACTCTAACAATTTCAGTCTCTTAAAAATGTTTGGTCAGGTGACCAAATCCATCTCAGGTGACTTGGATCATACAAATCTTGAATCACCTGAAAATTTTAATACTCCAAGTGATTCAGACTGTATAGAATATGTAAAACTCTCTATATATAAAACCATTAAAATCGGTATAGGTATAAGTAAATTCTGGCTTAAACTGAATAGCCATAACCTCTTTATATATAATGAGAATTTGATTCAGATCATTAATATAAAAACTCTTAATAATGAAGTATTTAACTTTATTGAGTTTGATTGGTTCGATTCCAAGTCTAAGAATTTGTGGTACAATCACAGATTGAATTATTTTATTTTACAGGACGTCCTGGATGAGTTGTGGAAGGTGACGATTGGAGAAGAGTTGAAGGTAGAGGGAAGTAGGATGGGGGTAAAGATAGATATAGAGGATTTGAGTTTTAATCCTATTTATGATATAGTTATGATAAGGGAACCCCAAAAACTCTGTATTTATAAAGTCCTGTCTAGTCTCTCACTTATTACACAAGTCCCACTCTTTTCTTCCCAATTTTCTATTCAATGGTCTGGTGATGGTAACTTCTTTATCCTCCTCTCGAGTCAAGGATATTGGCTTATTTCTTCCAAGTTCGGTAACATCACTACTAACACTCAAAATATAAGTCATGAGATGAACGATGAGTATGTCTTAGCTGATCATATCAACTTCAATACCAACTCTCTACTCGTTGTAAAAAACCATCACATCTATAAAATCAACCTCGTCAAACTTTCAAATACTCAAGACCTTATAGCACTTTCACCAAACTACCTCTCTCATATAGAGTCAAATAGTACTAAACATAAACTTGTAAAATATCCTCTTTTGAATTCATTCAAAAATACAACCGCTAAAGTATCAAAGAATTCATTCGATCAATTCATCATGACTTTTGGTGATAAAATCTCAATCTCTACTCCGTATAGAAATTCAGATCATGATTATAATCATTTGATCTGGTTTAACTTTAAGAATTACTTTATGGAGACTCTTAATATCATTGATCATTTAAGTTATCAGCATGTTTTAATTCTTATTAATAGATCAGATGTTGATGAGTTGATTATGGTGAATACACTGGATTCTATTTTTGGTCAAGGTGGTCAACATTTTCAATTTGATTCGGATTTATTTGTTTGGAGATATAAAGTAGATAGAATTATTACTTTTGATCTTGTAGATAATCATCTCTTAGTTCTTGATACGACGTTTAAGTTATTGATCTTTGAAATGAAATCTCCAAAGATAAAGATCTCAAAGACAATTGACCTTAGTATCATTAAGGACAAGTTGAATCTTAAGAATGTGATCAAGATCCAAATGATTGATAATATGAATTTCTTAATTCTTCTTAATGATGGGGATTTCTTTATCTTAAAGAACCAATCTAATAAGATCTTATTGACTAATTATTATCAATTGATAAAGGTACAGGGAAGTATTGAGAACTTTAAGATTAGTGATATTCAGATTAATGACGAAACTGTAAAGTATATATATCTCTTTAAAGGCGATCAACTTCTTATATATAATCTTAGTCATTTGATAGATCTTATCTATGAGGGACAATTAGAGGAACCTTCAGAACCTGGCGAAGAACCGGGCGACCAAGAACTAAACAACCTCTCTCTAATCAAACCCATCACCATTAACCTTAACGAATTCCAACCTCTTAAAATCCATAAATCTCTGGATTCTATAAATCTTATTGGTATAACAGATGATCTCTTTACTAATAAATTCATTCGTATTAAAATCAATTCTCAATTAATTCTAAATCATCTTATTAAGTTCGATCTTCTTAATAACGTTGATCCTCTTGTAATCCATTGTAAATTTAAATCTTTCAATCAGTATAATTATTGTCTTGAATTACTCCTCTTTGATCACTTAACTCATGATGATAAGTTAATACATAAATTAATCAATCTTATACAAAATGTTGATAATCATGAACAAATCTTTATAAATTGTTTAAGAAAGATTGAATTCTCTTATTGGTCAAATTTCTTTACTATACTTAAAACAACACCTTTAGAATTAATGAGGAAACTTCTTGATAATAATAATGTTCAATTAGGATATAATTTTTTAATTATCTATTTAAATTTGAAGAAGGAAGAAGAGGATGAGATGGAGGGGAATCTTGATGATAAAGATGAAGAGATTATACTTGGGTTAATTGAGAGGTTAGTGAGGATGAAGTATTGGGATTGGTGTTTTGATTTGTGTAGGTTTATAAAGATGATAGAGCCAACGAGTGGGTTATTGAGGAGGGTTAAGGATGTGGTGGAGGAGATAGGGGCAGAGTAAGAGTAACACAGGGTAAGTGTGACACAGGGTAAGAGTACACTGAGTACACTATTTCACACAAAAGTATATACACAACATAGAGAATCTATAGAATAGACTGACAATCAATTTCTTCTCTCCTGTCTTCTCTCTCTACTAT
Organism: Yamadazyma kanchanaburiensis; assembly: GCA_030555785.1. Classification (NCBI taxonomy): domain Eukaryota; kingdom Fungi; phylum Ascomycota; class Pichiomycetes; order Serinales; family Debaryomycetaceae; genus Yamadazyma; species Yamadazyma kanchanaburiensis. The sequence goes on along the minus strand of JANIVJ010000120.1, from coordinate 6,811 downwards.
CTTCTCTCTCTCCTGTCTTCTCTCTCTCCTGTCTTCTCTCTCTCCTGTCTCCTCTCTCTCCTGTCTCCTCTCTCTCCTGTCTCCTCTCTCTCCTGTCTCCTCTCTCTCTACTGTCTCCTCTCTCTCTACTGTCTCCTCTCTCTCTACTGTCTCCTCTCTCTCCTGTCTCCTCTCTCTCCTGTCTCCTCTCTCTCCTGTCTCCTCTCTCTCTACTGTCTCCTCTCTCTCTACTGTCTCCTCTCTCTCTACTGTCTCCTCTCTCTCTACTGTCTCCTCTCTCTACTGTCTCCTCTCTCCCTAGTCCCTCTCTCTCTCTACTGTCTCCTCTCTCCCTAGTCCCCCTCTCTCTCTACTGTCTCCTCTCTCTCTACTGTCTTCTCTCTCTACTGTCTTCTCTCTCTACTGTCTTCTCTCTCTACTGTCTTCTCTCTCTACTGTCTTCTCTCTCTACTGTCTTCTCTCTCTACTGTCTTCTCTCTCTCCTGTCTTCTCTCTCTACTGTCTTCTCTCTCTACTGTCTTCTCTCTCTCCTGTCTTCTCTCTCTCCTGTCTTCTCTCTCTACTGTCTTCTCTCTCTCCTGTCTTCTCTCTCTACTGTCTTCTCTCTCTCCTGTCTTCTCTCTCTACTGTCTTCTCTCTCTCCTGTCTCCTCTCTCTCTCCTGTCTCCTCTCTCTCTCCTGTCTCCTCTCTCTCTCCTGTCTCCTCTCTCTCTCCTGTCTCCTCTCTCTCTCCTGTCTCCTCTCTCTCTCCTGTCTCCTCTCTCTCTCCTGTCTCCTCTCTCTCTCCTGTCTCCTCTCTCTCTCCTGTCTCCTCTCTCTCTCCTGTCTCCTCTCTCTCTCTCCTGTCTCCTCTCCCTCGCCCTCTCCCTCACCCTCTCCCTCGTCCCTCCCTCTCCTCGTCCCTTCACTTTCTCCCTCTCATCTCGCACTCGCATTAACCAACCAAATTCATCTAAATACAAATCATGACATTAGCTACAGAATTTGCTGAAACAACTAAACGTTCAGCTACTAATCCTGAAATGAGAAAAAGAGTCCTTCATCTTTACCGTAAATATATGAGATACTCAAAAGAAATGAGTGATATCTATGAATTAGATATGCCAGTATCAAATGTTAAAACAAAAATTAGACAAGAATTTGAAAGACAAAGATATGTCGATAATTTAGGAATTACAAACGTTTTATATATGAAGGGACAAATGGAATTTCAAGAATTAATTAATTTTTGGAAACAACAATGTCACGTGTTAAGATATTTTGATGATCAAACTCAACCAAAAATTGATAAGAATGATTTCGTTAAGAATTTCTTAAGGGGGAATAATTAGCATGTGTAGTAATAGATAGAAATAGTGGGAGAAGAGACTGGGGAGAAGACTGGGGAGAAGACTGGGGAGAAGACTGGGGAGAAGACTGGGGAGAGAAGACGAGAAGACTGGGGAGGAGAGAAGACTCGGGAGGAGAGAAGAGACTGGATCTGACAACAGGAAGAAGAGATTGGGTCTGAAGAGATAAGATCGATAATAAGTGGTTACCTACCAATAGTCTCTTGTCTGTCAAGTCTAGAAATCAGGTTTGTTCTCCACTCCGGAGTCTGTCTTCTGTCTCTCTAGTGTTTCTAGTAGAGTATGTCTCTCTGTCTCTACTATCTCTACTATCTCTACTATCACTGTCTCTGTCTCTACTGTCTCTACTGTCTCTACTGTCTCTACTGTCTCTACTATCTCTACTGTCTCTACTATCTCTACTATCTCTACTATCTCTGTGTCTGTCTGTCTCTACTGTCTCTAATGTCTCTACTATCTCTCTGTCTCTACTATCTCTACTATCTCTACTGTCTCTACTGTCTCTACTGTCTCCTCTCTCTCCTCTCTACTATCTCCCTCTCTCTACTATCTCCCTCTCTCTACTATCTCCCTCTCTCTACTATCTCCCTCTCTCTACTATCTCCCTCTCTCTACTATCTCCCTCTCTCTACTATCTCCCTCTCTCTACTATCTCCCTCTCTCTCCTCTCTCCCTCTCTCTCCTCTCTACTGTCTACACTTCTCACATATCTCTACATTTCTAATTACCTACCTATTCAACCATTTCATCCTCTAATGGAGCTTCATCTCCAAAATCAAGAATCTCATCATCAACTCCTGCTTCTTGATATTGTTGATATTCACTAATTAAATCATTCATATTACTTTCAGCTTCAGTAAATTCAACTTCATCCATACCTTCACTTGTATACCAATGTAAAAACGCTTTTCTTCTAAACATTACACTAAATTGACTACCAATTCTCTTAAATAATTCTTGAATTGATGTAGAATTGGCAATAAATGTTGCAGACATATCTAAATCTTTTGGTGGTACAGAACAAATAGCTGTTTGAACATTATTTGGAATCCATTCAACAAAATAAGATGAATTTTTTTGTTGAATTTTAAACATTTCATCATCAACTTCTTTAACTGATACTTTACCTCTAAAGAAAGCTGCACATGTTAAATATCTACCATTTCTTGGATCTGAAGCTGCCATCATATTTTTAGCATCAAACATTTGTTGAGTTAATTCTGGTACACTTAAATTTCTAAAAGATTTTGATCCAATTGATGTTAATGGTGCATATCCAACCATAAAGAAATGTAATCTTGGGAATGGAACTAAATTAACTGCCAATTTTCTTAAATCAGAATTTAATTGACCTGGGTAACGTAAACTGGTGGTTACTCCTGACATAACACTTGAAACTAAACTATTTAATTCTCCATAACTTGGTTGATTTAATTTAAGAGTTCTTTGACAAATATCATATAAAGCTTCATTATCAATACAGAAAGTTTCATCAGTACTTTCGGTTAATTGATGTACTGAAAGAGTTGCATTATATGGTTCAATAACGGTATCACTTGTTTTTGGTGATGGAACAACTGAAAATGTTGCCATCATTCTATCAGGAAATTCTTCTTTAATTTTACTAATTAATAAGGTACCCATACCACTACCAGTACCTCCACCTAAAGAATGAGTAATTTGAAACCCTTGTAATGAATCACATTGTTCAACTTCTCTTCTAACAACATCTAAAACTGAATCAACTAATTCGGCTCCTTCAGTATAATGACCTTTAGCCCAAACATTACCCGCTGAACTTTGTCCAAAGATGTAATTGTCTGGTCTAAATAAGTTCCCGATCTTAGAAGTTTTAACGTTATCAATAGTACCTGGTTCTAAATCAACTAAAACTGCTCTTGGGACGTGTTTCCCAGTGTTGGTACTATTAAAATACACGTCCATTTTGGACTTGCTGGCGATGTCTGCGTCGATGATGTTACCGTCACCGTCCAATCCGTGTTCTTCACAAATGGTTTCCCAAAAGGCTGCACCAATTTGGTTACCACATTGACCTGTTGATAAGTGAATCTGAGGTTAGTAGGAGTTGGGAAAACTGGCGATCGTGAAAAGATTGGGCTGCTGGCTATTAGCCGCCGTTTATTAGCCGCTGAATACCAACACATATACGCCGTATCTTCTTGATTCTCTTGATAGATTACATACAATTTCTCTCATGCTCTTAATCGATGTATACTTTGTACTTTGTTTTTTTTCCGCGATCGTGTAATTATTTGTTTTGATTTGTTGTGGTTGGTGCACGCTTTAGACGAAGGACAGAAAGAGAACGAGCCTAGCTTGACCTGGGGTAGAATATATGGACTGTAGTGCTACCGTAAGAAGATCTTTTCTGTTCTTTTCTCCTCCCCTGTCTACCTCCTTCTCTATCTACCTCCTTCTCTATCTACCTCCTTCTCTATCTACCTCCTTCTCTATCTACCTCCTTCTCTATCTACCTCCTTCTCTATCTACCTCCTTCTCTATCTACCTCCTTCTCTATCTCCTACTAACCTCCTCTACTGGGTTATACAGAATACTGAAAATAAATATATATTTTAGAACTTCGTCTGTGGTCTATATAGTCTATTTAGTCTATTTAGTCTATTTAGTCTATTTAGTCTATTTATAAATGGTGTGACCTGTGCTTCTCCATCCCCATTTTCCCCTACAAACTCTTCACATTATCATCAATTGTCTCATGTAAAACCTTCAAATTTGGTGGCATATCCCATCCCTCTAAATCAATAGCCAGAGCAGTCTCCATAGAAACTAAATTCACAAGCTCTTTCCAATTGAATTCATAAGAATTCACAGAATATTCACTATTACTATCTCTTATATATAAAGAAGTTAACAGTTTTGGAAATTTAAAAGGTCTTAAACTATTAATTCTACAATTATTCATAGATAAATGTCTTAATCCTTGAGGGAAAGTTATATGGTTTTTTGGATATGTATCATCACCTCTAGATTGAATTTCATTCATAAGGTTATTACTCGAAATTGATAAAGATTTAAGATTCTTTGGTAATGGTAAGGGTTTAATAATATTACCTTCTATGTTTAAAGAAAATGAATTATATTCTAATTGAAGAGTTTCAATAGAATCAGGAAGGTTTAAAACATAAAGATTATTGATTTTTGAAGCATCTAAATTAATTGTCTTTAAAGATTCAGGCCATGAAGAATTTTGAATTTCAATCCAACATGAATCAATGAGGTTATTACCAGCAAGATTGAGTTCATAGAGATTTGGCGGGAATACATATTCTCCTACAATAAACTTAGAAATATGATTCATCAGTAAATCAAGAGATCTAATAGATTTAGGAAGTAAATCACTTGGGAATACTCGAATATTATTATGACTTAACATCAAAATCTTTAGATTCTTTGGAAGTCTTTCAAGTAATTGACCTATATTTCTATCAGTTATATTCGACATATTAAGATAAAGTTCTTGTAGTTTATCATTAAATCTAAGAGTCAGTACATCAGTTATTTCATTCCATGAACAATCAAGACTAATAAGATTTTCAGGCCAAATAAAATCATTCCAATTCTTAACATTATGACCAAGTAATTGAATTGTATGAAGAGATTTTAATTGAGGTAGTGTTTTTATCAAAGTATTTTTTATCTTATTAAAATCAAATCCCAGTAATTGTAATCTATTTAAATTTTGGAAACTTATTACAAAGCCAAAATCTTCAATTTGATAGTTGGTTCTACCGTCCATTAATAAATCAAGCTTTGGGGTTCTTTTTATAAATTTTTCATACTCTTTAAAGATATCATATAATGATAAGAAATCTCTACCAGTTAATAATACCAATTTCTTTGGTATTATATCACCATTTAAATCGAAAAAATCACTGATTTCTCCCTTGTACCATAAATCATAAATATTACTTTTATTTTTACCATTAACACAAACATGATCTTGTCTTGAAGGTTTACTTACTATACAATGTAGTTCATTCGCATAATAAGTTTGGATTACTAAGTTTCTAGTTTTTTCCCAATAAAGGAAAAACTCTTTAATATGAAGGGAATCTTCTAAAAGATCAAATACTTTTAAGATTAAATCAATAGGTAATTCACTAAAAAGGTTAAGGAAAGAATCCATTAAGTGAAAAATTATTTAGTGTATGTACCAGTATTCGCACAAGGGAAAAAAATCACTGTACAAAACTCAAAGACATACGAGCAACTTTATTATGTCACTTTCGTCTATATTTTGTTGTTCTGTAGACACCAAAGATGATAATGAAGCTAACTATAACAAACCAGTTCAAAATAAGAGTTATCCTCCTAATCAAATAACCCCAAAACCAAGTGATAAACCAAAGAATAAGAAGTTGGATAAAGATGATAGTTCAATAAATGAAACAGAAACTATAGCCAATACTAATGAAGATCAACAAAACGTGCCAAACCACAGTTCTTCAGAAACCACGGAAAACGGTGGTGGTGAGGGTTCTGTAATCATTGCACAAGCTGGTAATGAAGATATGGTAGACCTTGACCTTGAAGATTTAGATGAAGAAAGTCTTTCAGACCTTACCAAATTCCAACCAGGTCAATATAGAAACCCTCAAACTGGATGGCTCTTAGGAGAAAAATCCCCAGAATTAGGTAAGAAAAAATGTTTAATTTTAGATTTAGATGAAACTCTTGTTCACTCCTCTTTTAAATATCTTCGAACCGCAGATTTTGTAATCCCCGTAGAAATTGAAAATCAAGTTCATCATGTTTATGTAATAAAAAGACCAGGAGTTGATGAATTTTTGAAAAAAGTTGGTCAATGGTATGAAGTTGTTGTATTTACAGCATCAGTATCAAAATATGGGAATCCGTTATTAGATAAGTTAGATATAAATGACACTATACATCATAGATTATTTAGAGATTCTTGTTATAATTATGAAGGCAACTTTATAAAAAATTTAAGTCAAATTGGTAGACCTTTGAGTGATTCAATAATTATTGATAATTCACCTGCTTCATATATATTTCATCCACAACATTCTGTACCAATTTCGAGTTGGTTTAGCGATACTCATGATAATGAATTATTGGATTTGTTACCATTTTTAGAGGATTTGAGTAAAGAGAATGTTGATAATGTTAGTTTGGTATTAGATGTTATGGTATGAGCTGGATTCATGGGATATGTAGTATATATACGTTTAATAGAGGGAGAAGGAGAGGGAGAAGGAGAGGGAGAAGGAGAAGGAGAGGGAGAAGGAGAAGGAGAGGGAGAAGGAGAGGGAGAAGGAGAGGGAGAAGGAGAAGGAGAGGGAGAAGGAGAGGGAGAGGGAGAAGGAGAAGGAGAGGGAGAAGGAGAGGGAGGAGGAGAAGGAGAAGGAGAAGGCGAAGGAAGACGAGAGGGAGAGGGAGAAGGAGCAGGAGGGGGAGTA
>JANIVJ010000119.1:0-20279 GCA_030555785.1 Yamadazyma kanchanaburiensis | reverse complement strand
AGAAGGAGAAGGAGAAGGAGAAGGAGAAGGAGAAGGAGAAGGAGAAGGAGAAGGAGAAGGAGAAGGAGAAGGAGAAGGAGAAGGAGAAGGAGAAGGAGAAGGAGAAGGAGAAGGAGAAGGAGAGGAGAGGAGAGTAGAGATCATGTTCTGATTCGTGGTCAGATAGTATTCTCGTGGTATAGATTAATTAGATAGTCGATGGTTTAAATAGTCTTAGATAGTTCTAGGTAGTCTTACTATATATCTACTCTATTGTTTGTAGGTCTAGCGAGTGGTGTCTATTATCTAGTGCAAGTGCCTATTATCTAGTGCCAGTAGTGTCTATTATCTAGCGCAGGTGTCTATTATCTAGTGCAAGTGCCTCGTCCCTCTTCTCCCTCGTCCCTTCTCATTCTCATCCATTCTCATTCTCCAATGAACCTCCACAGATCTCTCCTCCTCAAAAGATTCAACTCCACAATCACAAACATCACCAAAGACATCTCCCTGGACTCCCTCCTCACAGGTACAGGTAATGGCCCATTCATTGAACTTCCCGAATTTAAACCACTCGCAAATAACCTTCTCAATGTTAAATTACCACAATCTTCAAATCTTAATATTAGACATGGAAGTCTAATTGGAATGAATGGAGACCTAGAAGGTCTTAGTAGTGTCAGTAGAAAGCTTTCTACCACCACCTCGTACCAAATCCTTCAATCTGAACTGTCAGTATCTTTACTCATTGGTGGTAAAATTAAACCTAATAGACAAAATAATTATACCCTAGTAGAAATCAGTGAAAAGAATGATAAATGGACCATCTATAACGATGAGAATATAATTGCATGGACAGGGTATGATTTTGATCTCGAAAAGACCGAGGTGTTTAAGAATATGAATAGCTTTAGTACTAAAGGTAAAGGATTTCTTTTATTAAGTGACGGGAATAAGATGTTAGAGGTTGATGTTGAAGAAGGAGAGAAGATTTATGTTAGTCCCAACAGTTTAATAGGAAGTCAAGGAGGACAAGGAATTAGGTTTGGGGTTTTACGTAATGAAGGATTACTTAAACCAATTAGAGGGTTAAAGAATCCATTCAAAATGCCAGAATTTATAAAGACTCAAATGGATCACATGACCAGATCGATTAAATCAAATGAGTATTTAGTTAGAGGAATGTATCATTTAAAGAACATGAAATTGTTTATACAGCTTTATATTATGAACACTATTTTTAGTAAACCAATAATGGTTGAGATTTGTGGGCCAAAGAAGATTTTAATGAGTACGAATCCACAGGTAAGTAATGGCAAGATTTTTACTAAGGAAGAGATTAATAAGATATATAGGAGTTAGGTACTGTCAGTCTAGACGAGTAGCAAGGGCTCAAGCCAGTTCGCACGCAACAAGAAGATCGACATCTCAGACTCAATCACTACCATCAACCAGACCCATGGAAATCTCAAAAATCACATCACCCCACGAATGGAAATATTTTGCTAAAGGAAACGCAAATATCCTCTTTGAGTACACGGGAAATAACGACTATCTTAAACATAAATTACTCAGACTAAGACTACTTAAAGAAGATGATCAATATATTTCTACATGCGAACTTTACGATTTTATAGAATTAAAATGTAAAGGATTATTCCCAGATTTAATCATTGATATTCAATTGACAGTATTAACCGAAGACTTTGTAAATCACCTCAATTCTGAAGGTCATAAATTAATGAGTAATGAACGATATGGTCTCTTATTACCAAATATTCTTGATGGAGAAACTAATAAAGAAATCTTATCAAAGAATTGTAATATTTATTATAATGATAGTTTTAGCGCCGTAACCTTAGAGCTTAAACCAAAATGGTTATATGATAATAAAGACACTAATTATTGTAGAACATGTCTGTTAAATCAATTAAAAGGATTTGAAAGACATTTTTGTCCTCTAGATTTTTTATATACGGATACTATAGATAATGGGATTCATGATATGTTTAGTAAAATTAATCCGGATTTATTAAAAAGCATTCATAACGAAATTCCTATGGAACAATTGTTTAGAAAGTTTTTAATGGATTCTGGTAATATTTTTCAAAAACTTAAACAGTATCAAAAGATTAATGACAAGAATGATTTGATTGAGAACTTAACATCACCAAATGATGTACTGGCGAATTTATCTCTTGTAATGACATTAAGAGATGTTGGATTATTTTTAAAATTTGAAAAATATGATAAATATAATGATAGTCATAATAGTCATAATAATATTCGAAATTTGATAAGTATAGGAGATCAAAGGTATTTATTAACATGTAGTATATATGATTTAGATTTAAAGAGTAAGACAAAGTATAAGCATTGGTTATATATTGAAGGTGAATTACAGCTGATATATAATTGTGAGAAAGAAGGGTGGAGGTTTTGTGTAAAGAGGTAATTAATAGATGTATAGCATAATAGATAATGGACAGAGGAGAGAGATAAGGAGAGAGATAAGGAGAGAGACAGGGAGAGAGACAGGGAGAGAGACAGGAAGAGAGAGACAGGAAGAGAGAGACAGGAAGAGAGAGACAGGAAGAGAGAGTCAGGAAGAGAGACAGGAAGAGAGACAGAGGGAGAGAGAGACAAGAGGAAGAGAGAGACAAGAGGAAGAGAGAGGCAAGAGGAAGAGAGAGACACAGACAGAGACACGTTCACTATCCCACGTCACTCAATCGAGGCTGGGGTGAAACTTCCCCGAAAACCTAATGACTGTTTTGATCAAATACTAACTTCTTCCAATACTGACTCTTCTTCCCCGTATAACTCTATTTGTTTTGGTAGCAAGTACCGTATATTCTCATATTAAAAATCTAAAAATAGAAATATGCATAAACCCGGCTAAGAATCATGAGCCCTGAAAACCTTAAAATAGTTCCCCTTATAATCATGTACTAATATTTACATGACTTGATACAAGATGAAAACTATAAATTGGATACAATTTACCTCTATTTGATTCATTAATCAAAACATGAAATTTGCAACCATTTTACTCGCCGCTATTACTTTAGTTACTAGTACACCAATTCCAAGAGAAACAGAACCAAAACCAGTTCAATTACAATTCCTTGGGGATAATGTTCTTAGTGGATTATATGTCAATGTTGTCCCATCTGAAGATTATCATTTAGCTATAAGTGCTTCCAGTACCCCTGAAACTTTTTACTTAACTGATGATAATAAAATTCATTACAATCACACAGATGGTTCAGACTTGTGGAGATTTGCCTTCAATCACGATGACGTGATCGTTGCAGAGAGATATGGAAAAGCTTTTGAAGTGACCGATGGAGTTTTATCTTATGAAGGTAAATTTGATACATTTGCTCTTGATAGAGAATATATTGGAGAAGAGCTTTACTTATATTACTATGATTCATGTATACCAGATGATAGAAGATACAACATAGGTAATGTTACAGTTATAGATGTCTAGATATGATATATACTAATGATAAATATGTTTCTCTACATGTCTCCTCAATTATTTATTACATCTATCTACCACACATCTTCTTGATATCTATTTTGAGTTTTAAAACTTCTAATAACTTCATTAGCCTTTTCATCACTAATACCTCTATCTTTTGCAATGATTTGAGCTAAAGAATGTTGAACATCTCTTGCCATTCTTGAAGCATCACCACAAACATAAATGAAAGCACCTTCGTTTAAAAGTTTAGCAACAGCATCACCATTTTCAATTAATTTATGTTGAACATAAACCTTCTTTGAAGGATCTTCTCTTGAAAAAGCAGTAAAGAGTTCAAAAGAATCACCTAAAACTTTTGAATATTCAGGCCATTCATCTTTGTATAAGAAATCTTCTTTTGAATTTCTACTACCATAAAATACAAGAGTTTTACCAATTTCTGAATCACTTGATTTTTTCATAGCAACTCTTTCTCTAACAAAACCTCTAAATGGGGCAATACCAGTACCAGGACCAATAAGAATTACAGGAGTTTTTGGGTTACTTGGGAGTTTAAAAGTTGATCTTCTAACATGAACAGGTAATTTAAATTTAGAGAATTTACCTCTTGGACCATCTAAATCATAAGTAACTAAAGGTTTAGTACTTGATTTATTTTGTTCAAGTTGGATATGTCTCAATAAATTAGTAACAACCCCAGTAACAGTTCTATCTTCGAATTTTTCAGCTTCAACAACAGCAGTAATTGAAATTGAAGTCTTTTCACTAAGAGAACTTGAACTAATAGAATAATATCTTGGTTGTAAATGACTAATACTTTCAATAATAAATTCAAAAGGAACATTATCCCATGCGGCCCCGTCAGAAATCTTCAATAAAGCATCAGCAATATTGTATTTGTGAATAGAAATTTCAGAAGCAAATAATTGTTTATCAGAACCGAGTTTAAGTGCTTTAGCCTTGATTGAATCATTTGGTGCAAAACCAGAAATTGATGTAAAAAATTGTCTAGAAATAGCACCAGAAATTTCAAGGTAATGTCTAATAACAGAACCATAAGTTGCTGGGGTTGGGAAAGGAATAGAAACAGTAGAATCAAGAGGTTTTAAACTAAATACTTCATCAAGCTTATTTTCAAGACCAAAAGCTTTAATAAAGGTTTCAATAGTATTATCAGAATTTGAAGGCCAAATTGCTAAATGATCACCAGTTGAGTATCTAAGATTTGTGCCAGATAAATCGAATTCGGCATGGATACAGTTTCTATCAACACTATTAAACAATTCTTTTGATTTTGAAATTGGTGCTAAATATGGATGAGAATGATCAAATGGTCCCTTTGATAAATCACTTGAATCATCCAAATACTTTTTATTTGGTTCACCAACAGAAACTTCTGAACTATCAACACTCAAATCAATATGCTCAATTAACTCAAAACTTGGTTCGTATTTCAATTCATGTTCTTCAATATCTAAATCATTTTTCAAATTTTCCATAACATTTTCTTTCCAAGCTAAGAAGTCTTCATCTAAAGTACCAACTCCATCATCACCTAATCCCATATCTGTGAAACTCTCACTATTTAATTCTTTAAGTTTAGTATCTAATTTCTTACCAATCTCATTATAATATTCATAAGTTGAATTACCTAAACCAAAAACGGTGTACTTAATATTTGATAAATCATCGGCATCATTATCAATCCAATCGAAGAATTCAACTGCATCATCAGTTGGTTCTCCTTCTCCATATGTTGCAACTATAAAAAATACGAGAACATCATTTGAAACTTCATTAAAATTATCATAATCGAAATCTGATAAATCTGCAACGATGGTTTTTAAGCCAAATCTTGAATGTAATTCTTTAGATAACTTATTTGAATAATCTTCTGCTGTACCAGTTTGTGAACCATATAAAATAAGGGTATTTTTATCATTTTTTTGAAGGGTTTCAACTACATCTCTTGATTTACCACCAATATTTGCTGTAAAACCTGCTGAACTACCATCGGAGAAGAGGTAATCTTTACCAAAGTAAATTGACGCTAAAATTACTAAAGCTCCAATAACTACAAAATCTAATGTATCAAGTGCCATAGTTGAATTGGAAATTTTCAGATCGTAAAATCATATGGTGCGCGATCAATTCCATCTCGGACAAGGAACGACGACGGGGGTACGACCTGCCGGTATTTCTCGGTGTTTCCTCAGTATTTTACTACCGCCTCGTGTTATCTTAGTGGGGAACTATATGCAGGCCACGAACCTCAGTTGAAAAGCCTATTCAATTTTTGAAACCCATGGCAGGGAAAATATTTAAAAGAGGTTGTAGGGGATGGGGATGGATACTATGGTAGATTCCCGGTCTTTTTCCTTCCAATTGCACCCTTCCTTCTCTATCTATCACATCCTTACTTATCATATGACGCGGAATTGCAACACGTCACCGTAGCCGGAATTATCTCATGCGTTCTCACGTGATTCTAGAGGGGGAACTGGGGGGACAGATTGTGGAGGTAGACTAGTAGCAAGTGAAGAATCATAAGCACTAGTCACGTTTCTTATCCTTATAGTACTATCACATGTCACTATTCCCAAACACCCCACGTCTTATCTCACACTATCTTTATCTCATCTGTACTGTATAGTAAACGGATTTTCTCGCAACCTAATCAAGTAAATGGACCCGTAGATTAGGTTAGCGGAATACAAGGGCGGAATACATATTGCCTAAAATGGGTGGAATAGAAGTTATATTTATTATTATACACTGGGGAGTAGTAAGCGATACTGCCTTATCCTGTAATGGATATATTTTAGGTCTCGTTCCTCTCACGTCTCCCTGTCCCCCATCTCCCTTCGTCTTCACTTAGGTCTCCTTCCTCTCACCTCTTCCTCCTTCCTCTATTCATCTCCCGCTTCTATCTTTACATCATCTTCTTGAGCCTCTTCCTCCTCTCCCTCCTCTCCCTCTTCCCCCTCCTCTCCCTCCTCTCCTTCGTCCCTCTGTGTTTGTTCCTCTGCTTGTGACCCTGCCCCTTCTTCTCCCTCTCCCCCTTCCCCTTGTATCTCTCCCATAACCTCTTCAATACTTCTCTTGAAACTCTTCATCAATGTATTCCTCGTCTTCTCTATCATACCCGTATCAAAATCATTACCATAAATCTCCCTAACCAACTTAAAAAACCCTAAAACTCCAAACTCATCTTTAGCTTTATCACCTAAACTATAAAAAATTTGATCATCTTGTAAATTTGCCTCACTTACTGAAGTATCATGAAACACCTTTTTAAGATATTGATCTCTTAAAAGCTCTTCTATCAAACTATTAGAATTATATTGAATTGTTGTATTAATCACTTTTCTTGATAATCCAATTTGTTCCATCATATCAAGTAATGATACTCTATTTATATGATCATTTTCAATAATTACAAATGATAAAACCACAGAGATAATACCGGATTTAACTAAGTTCATAGATTCTCCTGATATATTATTACGTTGAAATTTAGGTAAAAAAAACCCATTTTTCAGTATATCTCTTTGATGATTCTTGGGTATATCATCAGTTTTATCCCATAGCTTATTAAGGATCTCAGACTCTTTATCTGATAGGTCACTTAATAATACAAAATGATTCTTTTTATCATCCTCTACCTCTTTCAATTTAAGGCCATAGTATTGCTGAAAAATTTCATTGACACTTGTGAGACCTGATTTGAAGTCAGCTTTATTAAAACCTTCACGAAGATGAACCGCACGTGTTATACGATTGTTTAAGCTTCTAGAGAATACCCGTTTTGTTATAATTGAAATGACTTGATCCGAATGAAATGCAGAAGGAATATCATTTGGTTGTGAAATTTGACTATATTGAGTATATTCTAAATCGTTATCGTTATCATTATCATTATTTAAAGCTTCGAATTCTGAAGCACTGATCTTTACTCTTTTTCTTTGTGACTTGACAGTTAAGGATTGACTTGGGGCTTGAACAGGTTCTTGATATTCTTCATCAGAATCATCTCTTGATCTCCTTGACATGGTTCGCGTTGAAAATTTAGATTTTCAACAGAGTTGATAATGGTATTGGGGGAAAATATTGATTTAACTGTGGGTGAGAATAAGAAGAAGGATCGAAAGGATAGTGATTTGGATGATATAATATATGTTGACGAAGGTTTAAAAGGTGGTGAAATTGCTTTAAAACAAAAAGATATTGAGGTGATGAAGGTTGAAACCGTGTCTGATGGTATAAAACATGGTACTGCTAGTAGTTTGCTTAAAAAGAGAAAAGAAAAGGAAAGTGATCCAAGGGAAAATGACCCTGAGGAGAAGGACTTTAAAGGAAAGACTTCAAAGGGGAAAACTGCTAAGGAAAAGAAGGAAAAGAAGGAAAAGAAGGAAAAGGCCTCAAAAGAAAAGAAAAAAGACAATTCTAACAATGTGTTTGATATGTTACGACAGGCAGGAAAGGGTGTTAAGGGTGTAAGTGATAAAGCTGGTGATAAGGTTGGTGATAAGGTAGATGCTGGTGACGAGGCTAGTGCCGAAAAGACTATCGCAGACAAGTCTACCACTAGTAAGGCTAAAGACGCTAAGAATGACAGAATCGTCATACACCCAGAGAGAGGTACCAACAAAGCTGCAGTAGATTTTTTCGATGGTATTTTAGGAGATGGTTCAGAATCTGGTGTTTCTGAAGTGTCCAATGAAGACACCGCATCTTCCTCTCAACCGTCTGTTGAACCCTCCACTATTGAAGGTAAACCCCAAACTAGTAAACGTACTTATAAGAAGAGGAAAACATCTCCCAAGACTACACCAAGTGGTAAGATACTGAAAAAAGATCAAAAAGACGATAGAGATTATAAAGGCGCATCGACGCCCACTCATCATCCAACGCCGTCTCTCTCATCATCATCAGTACCGTATCTCCCACCTCTGGATCCCCAATCAACACCAACTCTAGCACCATCACCTCTACCAGATGACTCTACTGCAACAACCCCTGCACCTCGTTCAAAAAGACAAAGTGCTCAATTAGCTAATTTGAAAAATCATATTCTCTATACAACGCCAATGAAGCTACAAAATAGTCCTGTTCTTAAAGAATTTAATAAGGATAAAAATAGAGTTGCAAAACCTGGTGAATTCATAGAACCAGAACTTGCATCACCAAAACCTTCATATTCTGGGTTACCATTAGAATCATTTCCAAATGCTAAAATGAAAAAGGAAGCTCTTTGGCCAGTAAGGAAAAAACAAAAATTAAGAGCAACACCAGAAGTTGATCCACAAAAAGAATTAGATTATAAAGAAAAATTACAAACCAAAGAATCTGAACCATTAACAAATAATAGTGAAATTCGTAGTAAAGTTATACCAAAAAAGAGGAAAAAAGATATTGGTACGCCTAAACAAAAAATAAAAAAATCTATTCAAACACCTCAAACTTCAAGTCCTTTAAGAGCTTCAAAACGTATAAAAGTTATATCACCTAAAAAACCAATTACTACATCGAATTTAGCTCCAACAATATCCAACTCTAAAACTACACCAGAAGCTGATGATACCAATAATGATGATTTTTGTAGTGGATGTGGAGGTTCAGGGGTATTTATTTGTTGTGAGAGTTGTCCTAAATCCTTCCATTTTATTTGCTGTGATCCTCCTTTAGATGGATTACCTGAAGATAATTGGAATTGTAGGGAATGTGAAGCAAAGAAAAAGCCTAAAAAACAATGGAATAAGATTGGACTTTTTGGTCAATTATTAAATAATCTTGAAAGTATGAACCCTGTAGAGTTTCAATTACCAAAGAAATTACGTGAAAGAACCTTCATTAATGTTAGTACCGATGATTATGGGACATTTGATGATCAGACCTTAAAACCCGAATTATCATACTCTAAGTTTAATGGGAATCAAATCTCAGGATTTAACTATGATCATGATCTTGAAATAGAAAACCTTTATAATGAACATGGAGATCCATACCTTTGTCATAAGTGTGGGATGTCAGGACTTAATAAGAAGTTTCTAATTCATTGTGATTATTGTCCACTTATTTGGCATTTAGATTGTATTAAGGATCCTCTTTATAAACCAAAAACAATTGGTAGTAAATGGAGATGTCCAAACCATTATGAAAATCTTTTACCAATGAATCTTTTTTGTAAACGAAATTTTAAAGATACTCCAATTTTAGATGTATCACTTCATAGTCATTTTTTAAAAGTTGCTCAAAAACAAAATCTTATTATAAAATACTCTGATCAACCTTGGCTAAAACAAGATGGTAAGATGGCCACTCTTCATGAATATTTACAATACGAAGTGAAGAATTTCAATAAATTCAATCCTGATTATAATGACGAAAAAATGATAAGTGATAATACTAATACTCTTGACAATTCTGAGGATATTGATGAAGAATTTAGAGTACCTGAATTCTTTAATAATTATCCAATTAAAACTGGGATAGTTGGTAAACCTAATGAAAAACTTTGTAAAATTATTACTATGACAAATCAAGATAATAATGATGATACATCATTTGTATATAGAGTACCTGAAGAACTGATTGCATTAGATTTTTTTACCAAAGTTAGAAACGATCAAATGAAGAAGAAGAAGAAGGATAGTATTAAGACAAGGGTATTGAATGATATTGGTGAGTATGAAAAGGAGAGGGAGAGGGAGAAGGGGTATGTAGAGAGTATGGAAGAGTTGGGAAAGAGTGGTGTAAGTAGTTTGATTGATGCTATAGTGAGAGATATGGGTGAAAAACCTGAGGTGTCTTCACAAGAACTTTCTCCACAAGAAATCAAAGATTTACTTAATATCAAGTCTTTAATACAAAAGAAGGGGAAGGATGCAGTGGTGAAGTTTTTACTGTCATAGAAGGTTATAGAAGTAGTTCATTATGTAAATTAATATATACAAGAAGGATTTCTCCCTTAGTTTTTGATGTCCAACTCCCTCAACTCTTCAACAGGAACTGGTAAAGCACTGGTTAAATTTATCAATTTCTCCAATATCTCTTCATTACTAGCACCTATACAATTTATTTCTTGTTTTGATGCTTCATCGTGTACTACTAACTTAACAGGACACTTTGATAAGTCACTCTCGTTCTCTGTCTCAACCTTAACCACATGGAATTCAGAATCGTAATTATGAAACTTGAGAGTTGGTAAATTATGTTTCCAAAATTGTCTTAATCCAATAGCTGGTTTATATTGTCTTGCTTGAGGTAAGATTAAATCAACTCTTTTGAACTTTGGATCGAATTTGAAAGCTGTGGATTCATCTCCATGGATCTTATTGATTCTTATGGTTTGTTTAAGTATTCTTGACTTTGGTAAGCCAGCGAACATCTTATTTGCAGCTTTAACTCTGGCCATGATGGATTGAAAATTTTCATTATCAAAAGTCGCACCTTAAACCGACTGCGAAATTTCAGAGTCATAATGATTAGAGTTGAAAAATTCATAAGATTTTATTCTTCAAAAGCTGCTAGATTCGTTCCTACTTCAGGAGTTTATCCAAAGGGTTACATTGTTGGTGGAGGCCATTGTGGTGTAAAGAAAGATGGGAAAAGTTATGATTTAGCCTTATTGAAAAACACTTTTAATGATGAGGGTGTTGCAGCTGCTGTTTTCACAACAAATAAATTTAAAGCAGCTCCTGTACTTGTATCCAAAGACATAGTCACACAAAAGGACGGTAAGAACATCAACTCCTTTGTTATCAATTCTGGTAATGCTAATGCTGTAACTGGTACAAAAGGTTTAGAAGATGCAAAATCAATGATTTCAACAACTGATAAAGCATTTAAAAATCCTGAAAATTCAACCTTAGTAATGTCCACTGGTGTTATTGGACAAAATTTACCAATTTCTAAAATTCTTAAAGGAATTGAAGAATTAAGTGGGAATTTAGGTTCAAGCCATGAAGATTGGTTAAATTGTGCTAAAGGTATTTGTACAACTGATACATTTCCAAAACTTGTTTCAAAACAATTTAGTGTTGAAGGACAAACATATACATTAGCAGGATTAGCTAAAGGTGCCGGTATGATTAGTCCAAATATGGCTACATTACTTGGATTTTTTGTTACTGATGCCCCAGTATCGTCATCAGCATTAAAACTGATTTTACAATTTGCAGTTGATAGATCATTTAATAGTATCTCCGTTGACGGAGATATGTCAACTAATGATACGATCGTTGCTATGGCAAATGGAGCTGCAGGTGGTGAAACTATTACCCAAGAAAGTAAAGGATATGAAACTCTTAAAAGTGAAGTGACTCAATTTGCTCAACAATTAGCTCAATTGGTTGTTAGAGATGGTGAAGGTGCTACTAAATATATTGAACTCGAAGTTAATGATGCTTTAAGTTATAAAGATGCCAAAACAATTGCATCAACTATTGCAAATTCTTCATTATTTAAAACTGCCATGTATGGTAAAGATGCCAATTGGGGTAGAATTTTATGTGCAATTGGATACTCAGAAGTTGAAAGTGAAGATTCAATTATTCCACAAAAGACATCTGTTACATTTGTACCATCAGATGGTACAAGTCCATTAAAAGTTTTAGTTAATGGAGAACCAGAAGTTGTTGATGAAGAAAGAGCATCAGAAATTTTAGCACTTGAAGATGTTAAAATTGTTGTTGATCTCGGAACTGGAGGTGGTGAAACTTCAAGTTTCTGGACTTGTGATTTATCTCACGAATATGTTACTATTAATGGAGATTACAGGTCATAGATAGAAATAGACAATGGATATAGTACGATGTAGAGTGGGCGATAGAGTGGAGTGGAGAGCAGTGGAGTTTGGACCAGGTAACTCTTGAGTCTCAATCTCAACGCGTATGGCACCTCGTAAGAAGACTGTCCTATCGGATATATACCAGATCAAAGATCTTAGCACTCCCGGAGAAAGAGACAGTGCAAAGAACGCATATGTCCTATTTGAATCAGTAGCTCCTCCAAGTGGAAGAGGTCCCCTAGATCTTAGAGTAACCGATTTCACTACAAATTCACTTCTTCTGTTCCCTGATGAGGTTAATCCCAATACGTATAATGATCAATATCTAAGTGTCTTTACCTATTCCGATAGACTAGAGCAGATTCTGGCCCTCTATCAATCTAACTTCAATGAAGAATTGATAGATATCAATCACCTTTATCTGAGACAGAATATCCTTCTGAAGGTTTGTATTGCGAGACTATTTTTTAGGCTAAAGATTTATAATGGTAGATTAGAAGGTAAGACAGTTTCATTTGACTTGATAACGAAGGATTCACCTGATTGGTCATCTTTCCAATTGAGGGAACTTGGAAGAAATATCTTATTAATGGGGGATCTATTAGATCAATCAAGAGCTAAGAGAGTTATTCCTGAGTTCATACAAAGAGAAGCTGAGAGAGAAGCAGAAGAGAGACGAATGAGAATCACTAGGTCAAGGGTGACTAGATCTGGTGGGTATAATGAGGATTTCAGTGATGACGGTGATGAGAATAATCCTGTTTTAGTATCATCTCAAAGAGAAGAGTATCTGTTGATGTCACATTCCGAGGTAAAATCGACTCAACTACCGGAATTTTCGTCTCAGATTAACCTGTCTTTTAGACAAGTCCCTGAATCTGATTTGACGTCTTCACAACAAACATCTCTACGAGAAGCAAGAGGTGAACATGGACCTATCACCAACTCAAAGCCCTTCATTAAACAAGAGGAACTAGAGGATGATATCGTACCGGATGATAACTATAGCACTGACTTAGAAGATGATCTGAGTCATTTAAATGAAGTCAATGACTCAATACATCAACAACCTAAAAACTCAAACACCCAATCTAATAGTATTCATTTCGCCGATTCTCTAGATGTAGAATCTATACAGTCAATGAACCAGCTGGTTATGGTAATCGATAATCAAATGTATACCATTAAGGCCAGAGTCATTGATTATTCTCCTCTGCTTGATCATCTCATCACTAAAGGTTATGAACTACAAGGGGACCGAGTGGTTTTAACTGATCCAACGATAAGATCACTTGAGGTGATGGTGACAGATTCTAGTCAAGAGTTTATAGAGTCTAAAAACATTCTACGATTGTATTTTGATAATGATCAAATCATGGAGATGTTTAGGGAACCTGTAGAACTTCTTTATACTCAACCAGAGAGAGTAAAAGAGTATTTTGAAGAAAAGAAGAGATGGATGAGTTTGAAGATTTATAAAAAGAAGATAACGCTAGATGGGGGAATGGAAATTGTCGTGTGGACATGTAGGGGGTTTGGTAGATAAGGTACACATATATACATTAATAAATACAAAGGGTATTAATCTTCTCTTTCTTTCTCTAAAAACTCTCTTATAACTGCACAAGTCTCCTTAAATATCTCCTCTGTCTCAATAAAAAGTGAATGGCTTGCTCTCTCAAGTCTAACAAATTTCTTCTCTTTTAAGGGAACCTTATTAAAAAACGCTTCCAGTTGTTTGAAACTAGTCATAGGATCATCTACACAATGTATAGTTAATAATTTAACATCCTTATTAACCTTCATCTTACTACTATCCATATTAGCTAATCTGTACCCTCTATCAAACATGAATTTGATTTGTCCTAAAGTACAATTCCCTTGAGTTAATAATTCTTGTTGTAAATAATCCACCCATTCTTCAGCTGTGGTTATTACACTTTTGACATTTGGGTCAGTATTAATACTTCCCCATGGTAAATAGGGAAACCATGATCCAACCAAGTTAAGTATATACTCAATGTACGGAGATGGTGCAAGTTTTTCAGCTATCTTAATCATTGGCCCAGTAGTTATAAATCCGCTAATTTGATCTTTATATTTCCCTTGTAACATATAATTTAATGCTATTCCTCCACCTGCCAGGTGTCCTAAAATATATAGAGGGCCAGAAGGTTTATCAAATAATTCAATCATCTTATCAACATCTTTATATACTAAAGCTTCATTTCTACCACATCTTCCACGGTATTTCCCGGGGGATGTCCGGCCAGCACCTCTTTGATCAAATATAAATGTGTCATAACCACAAGAGCTTAGAAATTCCATAATACGGTAATACATTGTAGAATGTTCACACCATCCGTGTAAAATTAGAATCTTACCACGAGATGGGATACTTGAGGGATGAGATACCGTATGAAACGAAATATTGTCATGTATGATATTTTTGATACGAAACTGAGTCAGGGTAGGTTTGAAAGGAGTATCAACTCCTAGTTTAGGTACTAAAATAGACATTAGCAATGAAGTAGAGTTCACACGAGAGTTGCGAAAGATAAGGGATGAGTCGTGGCTTGGCAAATGGTGGGGAAGATCTAGATCTGAGACAAAGCGAGAGAAGGGTTGTTAACTTTGTTTATTAATATATAATCAGTAGGCCTTAAGTTTTTCCGTATTCTATATCGACCTCTTCTCTTTCTACCCCCTCTTCCCCCATTTCCGTCCTTTCTTCATTTTCCTGGACTGGAGAATACCCAAATATCGAAGCAGCTGTACTACTTATAGAATACGCAGTATTCTTAAAACTCTTCATACTCTTATCAATACCAGAAACAGATCTAACAAATTCAACTAATGGCCATGGAAATGCTCTAAAGATTGGAAGGAATTTCCCATATAAAGGTAATTTAATTTCTCCCCTTTTACCTAAACTAATGGCTTCAATAATATTTAATGCAACATATTCTGGATCTAATTCAGGTGCAAAGAAATTTGATGGAGTTTTAATACTATTAAACATTGTAGTCTTCATTTGCCCTGGACAAACTAATAAAGTTTTAACTCCTGATGTATTAAAAGTTGGACTTCCAAGTTCATAAGTTAAAGATTCATGTAATGCAACCAAACCAGATTTTGATGCACCATATCCACTTAATTTTGCTGGTGACATATATCCTAATGTTGATCCTATAGTTATAATGTAACCTCTCTTATTTATTAACATATCAGGCAAAAAAGTCTTTATAGTATAAAAACTAGATAATAAATTAACAGAGATTATTCTATCAATTTCTTCATAACTAATATCAGTTAAAGATTTACCAATAGTAATTCCAGCATTATTAATAAGTATACTAACAATTCCAATTTCCGTTTTAATCTTTTCATTGACCTCTCTTACTTCATCTTTATTACTGACATCACATTTCAAGTAATTTACACCATCAATCTGATTCTCCAATGAAGGAATTTCAATATCTAATGAGATTACTGTGCAATTATTTTCTTTCAATTTCTTTATTAATTCTGAACCTAAACCTCCACTACCACCGGTAATCAACACAATATCTCTATATGGTTGTAATGTAGTACCAACAACTTTTTCACTAAATTTTTGTATCTTTTTATTTCCATATAAAAGTAATGTGAATAACATTTTTATTTTTTTTGCAACCAAATTCGTAAAAATCACAAAATAAAAAAATCGCAAATCTTTTTTCTCATTTTGAAAAATTATGGAACCACCTAAAGTACTTAGAATCAAAAGAAAAAGAGGACAAGATCCTCTCCAGGCATTGATTCTTGATGATAGGCAATCAGTAAAGAGAAGTAAACCATCATCACCAATTTCTTCTGGAGCAATTACTCCCAATGAAGAAAAGGTTCCAGTTCTAGCACCAGCCCCGCTTTATTTCAAATTAACAAGAACAGATGATAACCCAGTTAACGATGCACAAGTGCTTGCGTCTATATTGTCAGAGACAGCTGGTGGGGATGAGAGGAATTTCGTTATTCCCAAACAACAAACGGAAGAAGATACAGTGATACCAAATGAATTAAGTGATATGATACAAGATTTCATGATTACGTCACATGATACACAAACCAAAAGAAAGAAGAGAAGTACAGCACAACCACAGAAACCAATTGAAGATAACGAGTATGTTTATGATGTATATCAATTGGCCACAACCACAGATGAAAACCACCCAAAGAGTCAGATTGGATATATTAGATTTTTTGAAGATAATGAGGATGAGTTCAATGGATCTGAACCAACAGATGATGAGCTTTTGTATTCAGACCATGAAGATTCTAATGATGAGAATTATTATCAGAATGATTACCCAGAAGATGAAGATGCTGATATTGAAGGGGATATTCATAATGATTATGGAGACACTGCTTTAGAGCTTGACCAGGATCAAATCAATGATTTGTATGACTACGTTCAATCTAATGATGTGGATTTATTGGGGTATGATAGTGCCGATGATGATGATTATGTTTTCGATGACGATGACGATGATGACGATGATGAAGAGTTCCCAAGACAGAAGTTCTTTGATGATGAGAGTGAAGATGAATTGGCTATACATAGGGATAAGATATTTGGGAAATTACAGAAGATGATAGAGAGCGATCTGGATTAGTGTCTATTGCTACTTAGGAGAAAAAGTAGTCACTATTTACAACTTGATTAATATCTAATTCTCCTAGTGGTGGAGGTGGTACCATAGATGCGTCCAACACTATTGGGGTAAAATCCTTCACCTTAAATTTTGACTTTTGTGTCATATCTTGATAATTCACCAACGTTGCTCCTCTCTTTATGAAAAGTTTGGGTTGATACTTATCAACAAGAAACTGGTAACTCTTAATTATTTTATCATCATTCATCTCTTTCTTCAATATCTCATTAAATGTGTTCCTTGTAAACTCCTTTTGTTTGAAATTCTTCCATCTCAAACGAATTATCTTTTTGATTACACCTTCTTCACTATTAGGTACCCAAAGAATATGTTTTGAACCTTTCATAGAATTCTGTAAATCCTCATAGAATAATCCAAGAACATCAGGAGTATATAATTCTATAAATTGTTGTCTTAAAATTTTAGAAACGTCATCAGCATCAATTGGATAAGTCCAAAATGAATCATGAACTGCTACAAAGGGCAATCCCATCTCTTTACATTTATAGCAAGTAAGTAGTAAATGTAAAGCATCTAATGAATGAATAAAGTTTGGCGCTACTGCGTTTAATTGTTTTCTTATATCGACTTTTTTTGATTTGTATTCATTGATACTGAATTTTTGTAAATTAGTAAACACCACTCTTGGTTTGGTCTTATAGTATAATTGAACCACTGGTAACCCAGATAATGAAGTCCACATCATTACATGATCCCCTTCAAAATCTATGACATCTGAAGGATTAGTTTCAGGGTTTATAGCTTTAAGAAATCGGAATGTATTGATATATAACCAATCTTGTATAACTACCAATTTTTCAAAAACGTTATTGATAGAAGAGAAAATTAATTTAGTCAATTTCATAACAATTTGATGTCTATTTGCTTCATAGAACTCTAATTGCAGAGGTGTTAAGCGTTCTTTGATATCATAATCATTTAATTCTTCATAAATTTGATCAGCTGCTCCAACAAATGTAACACCATAAACTTGGGTCATGATAGGACGTTTAATCAATTTCCTTGACATAAGAGATTTGATAACTTTATCAGTTTCTGAATCATCTAATTTTTGTAAAGCAATTTCCAATACCTCAGTATAAATATCTTGTTTTGTATTTGAATGAATCAAATTCACAGCTTTCCCACCTCCAATATCTTTAGATAATGCAGCATAATGTTGTAATCCATTACATGAACCATCTTGTTGAACATGAAGACGACAAAGATATGAGTCTACTGGGCCTTGGAAAGTTGAAATTTTTTCAAGTTCAATACAAAACCTTAAAACCAGCCATGGCTTTTCACCTTTTCTCCACCATGTTTCATTTAATGGATTTCTTGCTGATTTCATTACAGACTCATAATTATCATCTATGAATTTAATTCTATCAACCCTTGATAATTTATCTTTACCATATAGACCAGCTAGTTGATATTTAAGCCAATTTAAACCATTTTTACCTAAAGGTTTTGGATCCCAAAATTGTAAAAGTGATCTAACGACATCTTCATCTTGATAACTCAAAACCGATACCATTGGATAAACTCTACCTCTAAAATCCATATTATGTGGCATATAAAGAATGTTATCTTTAAAAGAGTTTGCTACTTTATGTATAAGATTAAGTTTATACCTTTTAGATTTAAGTCTTTCCCGAGCTTTATCTATATGTTCTATATTAGGAGGGATAGAATCGAACCCTTCATCAAATTCCATTACTTTATTAAATATTTGAAGAATATCTTGATTCAAACACCATGGAATTGACCCCATATAATTCAAGTTTTCATATATAAAATCCAATTGACCTGATTTATTTGCTTGTTTAAGATATTCTAAATAAGTTGATTCAAACCTATGACTTATGATTGGTTTAATATTATTTAAATAACCACCAATTTCAGGGGATTTCCAAGGTGATGGGGGATAAACCATTGGGAGAAAAATATCTTTAGTATCTACGAAGTTTAAACTTGATTTGAGTTTATAGTAAATGTATGGATTCAAAGTAATGCTTCCATGTTTTTTACCATTTTTGTAATTTACATTATGTTGAAATAATTTACCTTGAAACTCGTGACATTCTTGAGAGAAATTTTCTGGTACTTCAACTGTACAACGTTCAATTAAAAGGTTTATAAGTTCAGCAAATAACTTAACACCATCTTCAGGAGGAATTTTGTCAGAAAATCTTGGATGTTGTTTAATAAGTCTATTAAAAGCAAATACCATTCTATTGATAAGAGCAAGAACCGTTTGCGTTCCAGATGAAATACAATAAGAAAAGAGTTTGGAAAGAATCATATCGAATAGAATACCTTTATCTACAAGACTTAAATAATTTATGTACTTTAAAGTAGTTTTATTTGATTTAAAATCAAAATCAGTCCATTGATTAAAAGGGGATAAGTTTTTTGGTGATAGGACTTTAAGAGACTCTAGAGGAACTTTAAAATCATGATATAAATCTAGACAATTGAGTTCGATTTGATTTTGTTTAGATTTATTAAAGGCGAGGTAATCCTTAAGGAAGGCATCTTTTTGGGAAGGACTTAAAGAGTCGTAGTATTCATAAAGGGGAATAGAGGTAGAGACACTATTTGAGCCAGAGTATGGGGTTGATAAAAAGTTACAAAGAGTATCTAGATCCACGTGTTTAGGGAGTTTGAGATCTGAAGATTGTTGTTGTACGTCAGTTCCCAATTTCTTGTTAGAGTCTTTGGAAACAGACGATAAAAGGTCCACCAAATCAGGATGAATCAACGTATTTAAATCCTCCTCAGACACGCCCATTTTCTTTACGGAGTCTACGATATAATTAGCTAAAGAAAGTCTAGAAGTTGTAGATATTTCATTCTTGTAACTATGGAGTAAGCAGTTGACCAAACTAGATTTGACTGAGATTTCATCATTTGATAAGACATTAAAGTCGGAAATTATACGTTTTAAGTCCTTTGAATTGATGAACCGAGGATATTTCAAGTAGCCTTGTAGTAGTATTTGGAGACATTCTGATATAAGAGAAGGATCAGATTTGGATGATAAGAGTTTAGAAAGGAGATCTACTTGTTGGGAAAGATTGTGGGACTTTGAGGCCTTTAAGAATTTCGAGACGACTTTGGAAGTAGATAAGGGAAGGGATAAGGATGGGGATAGGGACGGGGATAGGGAAGTGGAAGATTTTAGGATTTTCCGGGGGTTCTGATGAGTTTACACCTCCAACTCCTAATACTACTAAACCAAGATTGATGTTGATGAATCAAGCATATAAATCTAATAAACCAACACCATCAACAGAATCTCCAAATTCAGATATAATTG